>JBCAUA010010515.1:14733-27492 GCA_038406235.1 Peronia verruculata | reverse complement strand
ATGCCAAGAATCACTTGCGACAACAATGAAACACAACAGAAAAAAGCACGTATTCACAGAGCAGTTGTATCTGCTGCGTGCCAGGCGCTGAACACAACGTTAAAGTTGAGCCAAAAAGACTGAATACAGAAGACACACTTTGTTTCTAAATACCATCCATTGTCCTCACATTTGTCTCCAGCATTTGTTTTTTATTCATTGCACTTATAATTTTCCATTTCCACAGCTTTAACAACTAAACTGCCAAAGCATCAAGGAGTGCGACTGCATGTGCAACAGTTCTATGCCATGCTGCTGAAAAGAATTCTGCATACACTACGCAACAAACTGGTCACCATTACTCAGCTCGTTGTGCCCTTGTTCTTCACTGTCATGGGCATCATAGTGCTGAAGACTCTGCCTTCTTTCACAGACATGCCAGCACTGGATCTCCACCCCAAAGATTTTGATCGGAACTACATCCCATATGCATCAATTTCTCCAATTGGTGCAGATATGGCAAGTACATATGCACATCAGTTTGATGAGTATTCGTACATCCACACTATTAATGTCAATGCCCTGAAAAAATATAACCCTCCAGATGTGATGAAATACTTGGCTGACATGGGCAAAGAGGGAATTGCTCAGTACAACCTGCGGTACCAAGTTGCTTCCAGTTTCACCAATACCAGCACCAACTTCATTGCCACAGCAACTGCCTATTTCAACAATCAGGGCTATCATAGCATTGCCATATCCTTGGGCTCACTATTCAATGGTTTGCTGCAGTATTTCACCAACAGTACAGATTACAGCATTCTCACTGTCAATAAACCATTGCCAAGGCTCACAGCTAATAAGGTCAGTGTACAGGCATTTTATGTATTTTAATCTTTCTTTTACCACTTTGGCTATGATTATAATTTTTTGTTGTCTTTTAGTGGGACATTCACGGGATCATATAATAACTTAAGAAATTTAATAAAACTGCAGACATTATCTGAACTGAATTTAATGATATTACACATAATGTCTATCCTTGACAATGCAGACAGCTTTGTCTACTACATGCTCATAGGTCCAGTTCCATTGATAAGATTAAGTAGAATAATGATACTGATGTTAGTGTTGATCAGAACCTGTAACAGAATCAAAAATAGGCATTTGGTTGTATTATTTATCATATATATTTTCTCAGTTAAATTTTTTGTCTACCCATCATTCAAAATAAAGATTACTTTATATCTCCTCAGATTGAAGATGTGCGTAGTGGTAAAGACTTTACTGGCTTCACCATGGGCTTCAACTTGACTTTTGGCATGGCTTTCTTGGCCAGTAGTTTTGTCCTCTTCCTGGTCAAAGAACGCTCAGTCAAGGCCAAGCATATCCAGTTTGTTAGCGGGGTCCACCCAATCAACTTCTGGGTCTCAACATTTCTGTGGGATCTTATCAACTTCATCATTCCTTGCCTCTGCCTTATAATCACCTTCTTCATCTTCTCCATAGACAATTATACCAAAGACTTGCACTTTCTGGAGCTGGTCCTATTTTTTGTGTGCTATGGCTGGGCCATGCTGCCCTACATGTATTTTTTCTCCTTTGCTTTCACTGTGCCCTCTACGGCCTATGTGTGGATCACAATGTTCAATATAATTACAGGTTAGTGAAGCTTGATTTTCACATTGATTTTATTGTCTCAAAGTAGGAATGTACAGTATTTGACACGGCTGTTATTGTGATACCTTAAAAACATTCAGGGTCAAAGTTAACTCCTGTAACCCTATGGTCAGTGCAACTCAATTTTCTTGTGGAAGCCCACTTTGATGCCCAATCCATTTCAGTTTGTTAGCGTTTTGTCATTTGTTTATTTGATGTCAGGAATAGTGATTCGTTTTCCAGAGAAAATTCAGTCTAATTCAGGGCACAATTTAATTAACTTTTTCTTCTCTTTTAGATGTCCGGCTTAAAAATTAATGAAATCAAATCTGCACTATCTATATAAAAACTCTCCGATGCTAATTATTTACTTCTTTCAACAGACCATCTTAGCACATTTTCAGATCCATAGTCCATAGGGGCCTTCTTTATGTCCAAAGGATAGACTTTGGTAATGATCTTTTCTCCAAAAGTAATAAAGGGTTAAGAACAAAACTATTGAAAAATGGATATAAAGATACGTATCGCATTGAATAGAAATTACTTATTGAGATTTAGACAAAAAATACAGATCACCATATTGTATATTAGAACATAACAAGAAATTACGAGGGAACTGTGTAGCAGACATGCCACCATACTGTCCGCCTCGAAAAAGATGAAACATGTCAAGGATCCTCTACTTTTTATTGTTTTAGATATATTAGCTTACTAAAGAGCTCAATGTTGGTACTAATTGCTATGTTACACATTTAACACTTGTTTAGAAGTTTGCTTCATTTATCGATTTTTTTGTGTGAAGACATGATCAAGAAACAACATCATGTCTCTAAATTATTTCCAATCTCGTGATAAACCAAAATTCATGACTTGCCCACAGGCCACTGAGTGCAGCTAGAAAACAAAAACATTACATTAAAAGTTTTTTATATTGTAGTGACCAAAATGTGATCTGTGCTATCGCATGTGCGTCATACAACAAATAGTATATGAACAAGACAAGAATAACATTGTGAACTACTGGGCGCACAGTGGCTCTGTGGTTTGGCATATGCTTCAAGGTGAAAACAACTCATGTCAGTGAGGTTGTGGGTTCTGGCAACCGCCAGGTTCAACTCACAGATCCTCTCAACCAAAAAACCTGCATTTGTTTCAGTGAGTCAATGGTCCCCTGGCTTCTCCTGGGTAGGGAAGCGCAACATCTAGCTTTCTTTGATACAGGCGAATATATTTCAGAGGTCCCGTTGGTACATCATGGATGTTAAAGAACCCTTGGCAGTTCAAAATCGATAAAAGAATAGGCTGCGTGCCACTGTCCTGGCAAAATTCCCAAATTTCTACTCACAGAAATTCTCAGCAAAAACAGGCAATTTCTAAAAAGCTGAGATCATCCTACTTTCTTAGGATTGAAAGGCATAAGAAAAAAAATTGTGAAGAACAGTTTGTCAGGAACATTGTATAATATCTTCAAAATATTTTTGTTCCTAAGAGAATATTTGGGTTGAATTTCATTGTTTGTATACATACAGTGTTCCTGTGTATCACTCTTCAATACAGGATTGATGATTTTGTCATTTAAGGAATCAAAAGGAATTTACCATTTGATACCAATATAAAAGAAAGCACAATGTTCGGTAAAGTCACCCTAATAATCTGAAAAGCTGTGTACACAAAATGAGTTTAAAAGATTGATAAAATAAAAATCCTACAATTCCATTTGACAACTACAAATAAGGTGCTATGGAATTTTAACTCCTCAGTTCTGTTCACATTTGTTTCAATACTGAAAAACCTCACCTACACAATGAGCGAAACATTAAGATATTTCATTCAGTCACAAGTCTGACAGTTTGTTTTCCTCCTGACAAAAAAACTCCAACAATTTGGAAACTTTGAAAATCCATCTGCTGTTTTCGTCTTCATATAAGTGTGTTTTTTAATAGAAGTGTTTGTCACCAAATGGCAGTCTTTGTTGTTCCTTCAAGACATATCAGCAAGATGGTGATGCTGATAGTGATGACCAGTTTGTATAAAATGATGATGATGATTATAAGTAGATTCAGGGCAGGGTATTATATTTTATTCTGAGACAGTTTCTTCTTTTGAATGTCATTCTCTAAGGTGTGGCCACTTTGTTGATAGTGGTCATTTTGACCATTCCCCAAATTGATCTCCAAGACGTTTCACGGATTATCGACTGGATCTTCCTGGTGTTGTTCCCGAACTATTGCCTGTCCAAGGGAATGTTTGACTTCTATGAGAATGCAGAGTTCTTGGAGATCTGCCGTCCCATCTATGAGCATGATTTCTGCCCATTCATCAAGTTTCTTAATCGAACAAACCCCTGCTGCCTTGGTAAGAAGAGGGTGTTGTTTTAAATTAAAATGAGTAGATATATCATACATGCGTACATTGTTTTCATATTTCATCTGCCTGTACCAGAATGAACATAGTAGTTATTCACAAGAAATTGCCTTTTTTAATTTTTATTGTTAATTGATTCATGCTGTGTGGTCATTAAGAGAAGCCTACAAAACATTGTACAGTTTTAGACCAGACAAACAATTTTATATTGATTTACTAAGCATATCATAAAGCAAGTAAGTAGTGTCTTTTACAAGATATATTTATCACATTGCTGTGGTAAAAGCTTTGTTTCATTATTTTGCTTTCTGTAAGTAGAGAGCTGGTGAGAATTCTCATTTTTAGTAGCTTAAGATGAGATTGGTGCACTAATTCTCACTCATAGTTTTGAATATATCTGCTGTAAATAAAAACTGTTTCTGTCAAGGAACATAACATTTATCTCAATCTATTCAGGTACAAGGCATAAATAAGTTCACTTTCCATTTCAGTTCAGCAGTGACCAAAATCCAGAAAAATAATTTATAGAATCATCTCTCAGGATATTTGGTTCTTTCACAAAGAGATTGCCAGCACATACAATACAAAAATGTAAATTGTTCATTTTTAATCAGAGAAAAGAAATGATTAAATTATAACAGAAGAAACATAAGCAGAGACAACATAGGTGATCAGAAAGATGAAATGGAGCACATGAAGTATGAAGGTCACTTCTCATATTTTTCATTCTTATCCTGCATAACTCTGGAACTGTAGGCTTGAGGTCATTGATACTAGTACCTGCTATATATATATATACTTATAATCATTCATGCAAAATCTGTACAGCGACATCAGCAATTAAAGAAATAAATTAACTGGACAAATTTTTCAATTGATTTTCTATTAAAACTGAGAATAATTTTGTTACATATGAATTGCATGGATTCGTGCCTTTACAATTTCAGATATTATTCATAATACACAAAAGCATGAAAAATGCGAAAGGAACAATATCTAAGCTGAAAAACAAAAACAAACAAACAAACAAAATCAGACCCGATGCGGTGAGTGCTTGGGTCAGATGAAACAAAGAATGTGCCGTGATGTTTTCAGGCAATTGTATATACTTTTGTCAATAACACAGTTTTTGAATCTTAGCTCTCCCTGACATTTGATCCTTGGGAAAGATAATCAAAAACAGTTCCAGACTTCATCCAGATCAAAATGGGTACCAAAGTGCAGACAGAGAATCATATTGCTAGACTGTTAAAGATTTAAGCACATGACAGCAGCTGCCTCGTTAGCTTTGTGTGAATTTGTTTTTAATGCATGTGTATTTTGACTGGGTCTGTCAAAGTAGTAATAGATTGCAAAGCATAGGAATAAAAATTAAATAAATCCGTATGTCATTTATCGACAAATTTTTACTTATTTCAGTGTAAACATTTCTGTATTATTACAGATTGGTTTTCTTTCATAATTATATGCAGTTGTTATTTATCTTGTGTTTCAGATAATTGTGGAGACTTTTGCTTATATTATAACAGTAACTATCTCGGCTGGGATCAGAATGGCATTGGGAGGATGCTGATCTTCCTGACCATGCATGGGATCATCATGTGGTGTTTTATATTTGCCTCTGAATATGGCCTTCTACAGAAGGTTGGTGCCTGTCAAAGGTGTAGCTGGATTTGTTCATTCCAAATTGAGCCTTGGTTTGCCAAACAAGTGCCTAATTCACAAAAAGTGAACAAGCTCAAAGTTGTCTTTATAATCAGGTTAGGTTTCATAGAAAAGTCTCTGAATTTTATGCATTAACAATACCTTAAGATTTTTCTATCGAAGTGACTATTCGGTATCTAATACTGAATAAGGTTTCAGTGGTTTTCAGTATAACTTTCAAGCTCTTCTTATTCATTGAAAGGAACTTTGACTCCATGTACTGTTGTCCCATCGCAGTGGTATTTAAGACAGTTGAAAGAGCAACATGCTTGTCTTACTTAAGGTGTGGCCTCATTCAATTTCATGTCCGAAGTAGGATGGAGACATGTAATCTGTCATCCACATTTTTCGGCAAAGCTCTGAAAGGATACAAAAGTATCTGAGGGGCATAATATAGAGAAATACAACCCAAACCCTTTTATCCATTGATTGAACTGAATTTTAATAATATCAAATGAAATATCGATGTATAACAATGCAGACAGAAGTTTTCTCATGTTGCCCAGACTTAATGACATTCATTAAATAAATATGTAACATTCCTGTTCGAAAAGTTTTTGCTATTGTTTGTGCCAATATGTTTGCCATTTTATTGTCATATTATAATATCATACTTACTGTCATTCTTTGAGATATTGGAGATATTTAGTTATTCAATTCCCTTGTTTTTTTTTTTGTTTACAAAAACACCAGAGCTTCTTTATTTACAGATGCTGAACACTCAGCAGCTAACAAAGACCAATGGATACTTGAAAATGGCTACCACAGCTACGACTGTATAAGAAAAGATTACAAATTCCTGAATTTGCTTAGTAAACTCTATTTCAGTAAAAATTTAAGCACATGACAGCAGCTTGTAAAAGTTTCATACTCATATATTTAGGGCGTTTAACTGTCAACAGCTGACAAGAACTTGTTGGTTTCAATACAGACAAATATCACAATCAGCAACAAGAGTTTGGCAGTGAAAGAATATCTTCACTTCTCCTTGGTTGGTTCCTCCAAATAGAGTCATTGGTGCACCTCCTGATGTGGGCACATGTCTTCTCCAGGTGTTGCAATTGTGACAGCGCAGACCTGGGTCTCCAGCAACTTTTTCTGTGTGTATTCCTGGATGCTGACAGTCCATCTTTTTGTTTACCTACCTCTTGCTCTCTTTGAGAGCGCTTAAAGTCAACAAATATTTACTTATCTTCATTTGTGTGTTCCAGCTGACTGCCTACTTGTCCTCCCAAGAGCGGGCAGCTGTGCCTCCTGGTGTGTATATGTATCAATCACAGCTTAGTCAGAGGAGTATGGTGCAGGAGGACGATGATGTTGCCAGAGAGAGGTCGCGAATAGACAACTCTGAGGGACACGATCTCTTCAGGTAATAGTCATTACACTTAAGCTGATAGCTTTTTTGATATTGTGCTTATGATTAGGAAATTTCAGTGTAAGGGAAGTTTTTTAGGTCAACAATGCATTGTAATATTGCTATAATATGTTTTGTATTCAACCCTCTTCACGAAAAGTGCATTTTAATTTCCCTTACACACCAAAATTATGATGATTGCTGCAATGGAAAATTGATAATGGGTCTGGAAATAATGTTAAAAATAACATGGAAAACAATTTGTGAAAGAGTCTGCATTGTAGTATGTTTATTTACGTGAGGAATTTGTTATCTGCTGCAGTTTGCAGAATTGTTATACAGTATCGTAATAGTTAATTTAAACTCAAAATATTGTAGCATGCATCACAAATTTACTCATTTCAAAGTTTATAGACAAACACAACAAACACAGAATGAATATACTAAGAAGGCTATGCACAAGATGTTAGGTTTTGAAGCAGTAAATGAACATGACTTTGGATATATGGCTTTTTAACTCCAAAACGTAAAGCAGTATTATTTACTTTCATAAAATCATAATATATGAACAAATAATATATAAAACACTAATAGAAATTAGTGAGTGCTCTTTGTATTACAACTAAACTGATTAGGTTTCCATTTGAAATTCTGCAGTAGCCAGTTCTAATTGTAAATCTGGCATTGTATCAGTTGCATCTTAAAAAAAAAAAAAAGGGTAAATAGTATGCACATATATGTAAATTTGAAGAGGATGGACTGCAAACATACCATTCTTTGTGAGCAACATGTTAATTTGTTCACAAATCAGCTAAATGACAGTGAGATTCTCTTTTTAATTTAAACCTTTCGAAAAAAAAGATTGCATGTCATAATGCTGACCATTGAACTGTATAATTTACCTGTGTATTTTTACAGGACAGACAAACTGGTGCTACACAATTTAACCAAATACTACGGATCCTTCCAAGCTGTGGATCACTTGAGTGTAGGAATACCAGCTGGGGAATGCTTTGGTTTGCTTGGCATCAATGGAGCAGGAAAAACTAGTACCTTCCAGATGATAACAGGAGATTCAGAAATAAGCAGTGGGGATGCGTTTCTGGATACTTACAGCCTAAAAACACAGAAAGAATTGGTAACTTGGATATTGTGTGAAGTCCTTTTTTCTTTCTGTTTTTGACTACCACAACATTACTGGGTAATAGAAAAGATCAGTTTTATTCTGATATGCATATATAATTTATTGCACTGTAAGTCAAACTAGTTCATGTCTCAGCATTTTTGTGTTTATCTGTATAATAAATGAGCAAAGCCAAACAAATGTGTCACTTGTCCCCATATCGTCTTTTAAAAATAGAAAACTTAGTCTAGATCTAAATTGTGCTCCTGAAATTTTCATGCTAAGACCAAATAAATCAGAAACGAACATTTATTGATTTTTTGTCCAGTTCAGCTGATGTAGAGAGAAATTAGAAAGAGAAACAAAATAAGATTATTCTTGTTTGTGCCATCAGCATAACCCACAGATTCAGCAGAAGTGGTGAATTGCAGGAAGCACAGCTAGAATTATGACATCAAGTTGGAGAAGAACTAGGCCTAATTTGTATAACTGTAGGAGTTATGCCAGATTAAGAAGGGCCACTGTTTCCGTAAGAATACCAAGATGCCAGTGTGAATTGAATGGAGTCAGCAGCACTCAGAAAGTGACTTGAAAACTGATGATTTATAAATAATCAAAATAAATTTCAAGATCGATGTAATACTATTACTTTGAGGGTGCGATGGTGTTGCGGAAGATCTCAGAGAACTGGGCATCAATGAGAAGGAAACCCAGGACAGAGAGAGATGGAGACAACTCATCAATGTCAAACCTCCCTTGGGAGAAAAACGACAAAAAAGGAAATGATGATGATGAGGGTGTGATGGCCTCACTGCAATGTACACAAGTTTGCAATGGAGACAGTAGATGCGTGTTGTACAAATGGCGAGGTCTATATACAACCACTCCTGCAACCTCCTCCACATTTTGTAGCTTTCAATTGATGGACAGTCACTGGATTCTGATCATTTTTTGGCAAACATTCACAAGTACAATTTGCCAAGTCAATTCTGCATTTTAACTGACATCATTTGGATGCAGTGGGCAGAATTTTAGGATGGAATCCAAGTTTTCACATTCGAGGCTAGACAGGCTTTTCAGCCATTATTGATCTAGAACCTGAGATTGAGTCTGAAAATCAGCTCATACAGATCTATTTCATGGATGGTGTAGCAGCTGTTTTTGTGAGACAGATGTATGTGCTTAGCAGATGATTTCGTACAAGTCATCATTTTGACCCTTGAGGCTGTGCTTCATGACAACAATAAGTATGCCAGAGAACTGAAATCAGCATTGTATTTGCGAAAAGTAATTTCAGTGTATGTGCCAGTTTTTACCCCTCATTCCTTAAATTTTCCTAATTGGATATAATCACATTTTGCCTCACAAATGCCACAGAAATAGAAATCTCCATGGAGAGAAATAGTTCATGCTCAGGATACCCCTTCAACCATCGAACACAAAACTTTTTTCTAGTTACAGTGCAGACAATTTTTCCCTTAGCTTTCTTCACAATCATAAGTAACAAGTCTCAAGGACAAACACAGAAGTGTTTTGATCTGGACTTCCAAAACGCTGTCATCACACAAGGAATGCTGTACTTACCTCTTTTAAGAAGTAACTGTAATGATTCTCTTTATCTCCTCTCCCCAGATGGTCATTCTAGGTATGTCATCTACTCTGAAGTTTTATAATATGCCACTCAGTTACAGCTGTCCGACCTGTGGCTTATGTCCCCTTTGAGGATTGCCGCTTTTATTATATCCATTGGGGTGGCGAGAAATAGGTGACAGTTCTAAAAGGACGCTCTGTTTGAAGCTAGCAGTGAACATGAAATTGTCATGGAAAGACAAACAGTCCAAGTCAGCGAATAAGAAAAAGAGAAAAGGAAGGAAATGAATCACTTCAATGAGGGAGATGACCTGTCTGCACCATATTTGCCATAGTTATATTAGCTTGCTTTTGTGAACTTCCTTTATCAGTTGCACCAATGTACCATTTACTTCTATACCATCTGTAATTACTGACTGCACTGCTGTATAGTCGACAATGTGCCTCTCTTTTTTCCTCTGTTCCAGAGTAATTAAATCGTCTACAAGAGATCTTCATTGTGCTTCAGTTTTACAATAGATCTATACAAAGCTGAAGTTTACTGTTGCAGATGACAAAAAGGTCCATCCCATCTTCATCTGTCCTTTGTCCTCAATTTTCCACTTCAGTGTCAGTTTCATTTATATTTTTTTGCAACAGTACACAAACACAAAAGATGCTTGAAGTAATCATTCCTTAATCATTTTTTTTTTTTTTATGCAACAGATTTTCAAAAGAAATATGACTTTCATACTTACGACATGTTTTTAAAAAAACAAAAAACAGCTTGTTTCAAATTTTATTTTATTTTAGATTTTGAAAAATATATTTTTTTTCTGTAATATTTGTTCTTTCTGCTTCCTCTTTTTCTTTTTTTAAATTTTTTATTACAATGATGAAATGACTTGTAAGAGATGAAAACCTTCAATTGTTAACTGGGTACATCTGTCACAGCTGGAGTAATCATTAGGTAGGGTTAGAAGACAGTGTTGTAAAATGATGTGTCACTCAACTGGGTACAAAACTTTGATGACAGACTGATGTAACAGGGATTTTCACTGAAAGTAGGCAAATTATTTGAAAGACTCACTATTTCCTCAAGAAAGGGTATGACTGAATACAATAAAGCAAAAATAACAAAACTCCACAAAGAAATAAACGAGATATTAGGTGTCAACTGAAGCAGGGATTTTAAGTTCATTTTCCTCAGAAAACAAAATTTCATGCCACACCAGTCTGTCACATTACCAAAAAAATGTCTGCCCTTACGTACAAACCCTAAACAAAGCCAAGTGCTCAAGTGATAAAGCATAAGCACAGTGAACTTGAAATGCCATTTCGTGCTTATCTCTTTTGCTAGGCTTTAATTCCATGGCAGATTTTAACAGAAAGCATTGTAGTTACAACTATTGCTTTTGTGTGTGATCAAATAGCAAACTGGCCTGCTTTGTAGTGTAGTCCAGTAATGGTTACTCTCTGTTTTTAAAATGCTGACAACTTACATACAAAGTTGCTGCAGATATCTGTATCTGATGAAAGAAATTTGGCTTTATCTACTCTTTAGATATTTCTATGGACAATGATATTACTTAACAATAAATCTCATTTATTTGGATACATTCTACATATTCTTCTCAAAGTATACTCAATTTGTCCATCATGCACACACTCAAACACAACAAGTATTAAAATTTGTACAAGTGTTTTGTCTGCTCATTATACTTAATTATAAAAAGAAATCTAGAGTCAGGACAGTTTCATTACAGACTGCTCAAATTTAACTTGTTTGAAGTATGTGCAGAGGTAAATTTTTAGTTCACTTTTCTCATTGCCTCCTGACAGTAATTGCAATGTAATACATAATGAATGTGTGAAAATTTAATGTTGGTCAGTCTTGTTCTTTAGGCAACAACAATGGACCTGTTAGACTGGACAGTTCAGGAATTTGTGTTTCAGATTATCTATCTACTGTGGCTTTTTCAGTGTACCCATTTCTCATGCCTCTACAGTTTCAATAACTTCAGTTCAAGCAGACAAAATATGACTGGAACTGGCGAATAAATTTCTACTTATTTTGGGTAAAATGAATTTTGCAAGTTTGGTTGCTACACTATGGCTGACAGGAAATTCATCCCAAAGCTTGATTTTTGTATTTTTGATTCTTACTGAGTTTCCATTCCAATTGAAATGTGTGCTAATGTAATAAGAAAACACAACAGATGTAAATAAGAATGCCCTGATGGAGGTGACAGTACTGACAAACACCTTATGCCATGGAGAAAATACTAAAAATGTATTAATTGGTTTAAGAGCTTTCCGTCTTTTTGTTTGTGACAACGAAATCTGATCGCTTTTTTTTTTCATCAGGCTCGTAGACGTTTGGGATACTGCCCTCAGTTTGATGCTCTGATCGACCAGTTAACCGGGCGAGAGATCCTCACGTTGTTTGCCCGCCTTCGTGGCATCAGGGAGACAGACATTCCTGAGGCTGTTGATAGTTTGATGCGTGCACTCACCCTCACACCATATGCAGATAAACAGTGTCAAACATACAGGTCACTCATTATGTTTCAGACATCATTTTCTTGTGCCCAAGAGTGCCAATGATGAGATGTTGGGGGAAGGGGGTTGTACAGTAGCTGGCTGGCTCCAGAAGGCAGCAGTGCAATGCAGTCAAGTCCACTCAAACCAAAATCTGATAATCCGAATTTCTGTTAATTTGAATAAAAATGAAGCAATAGATTTTTTATCTCTCTGTACTGTTAAATACCTCTTGCATAATTCGAAGCCATTGCGGTGAGTTTCCTTTAAATCAAACCAGTGAGCGCTGCCACACAAGTAAAAATCAGCTTTTGTTCTCTCCACATGGTTCCCATCCAGCTCAGAAAACAAAGGAGACACTGTCATGGATGGGGAGAGAGGGATAAGGCTATTAATTTGCATAAATGTACCCTGTGGCAAGTGGGCCGATGTGTTTGGGGGGGGGGGGGGGGGGACTGGGAGAACA
>JBCAUA010010515.1:0-14723 GCA_038406235.1 Peronia verruculata | reverse complement strand
AGACAAGAGTGGCAATGTACAAAGAGCAAAGATGCTGAGCATCCTTGCCAAGCCTTATAGCACAGGTAGACATGGTCAAACACATGCATGTACGGTACTATTTCTAATACAATACTTTATCCGTAGACAACCCTAGGCGTTGCACCTGTGTTACAATCACTGCATGGCAGTATAGCTCTAGTCAGGGCATGTATTTACATTGTGCTCGCTCTTTCGCCTGCAATTGAGTAGCTTTATTCTATAGACCAGATCTACGTGATGGCTTCCTCTAACCCATTGAAGAGAAAGAAAATGGCTCTTTCTCCCATTCGAGATAACCTCCATCACGAAGCTGAAAGACATATATAGAACGTAACGTAAATCTTTCCCCTGAGTTCAAAATAAAATTGCTGCAGGAAATAGTCAGAGGTGCAATGTTCAAGAAGCTGTAGCTATATGCTGTATTACAATAATGCTGCATTGTAATTTGTTGATCTTTTCTTTTTCTTTGCCATTTTTTTTTTTTTTTATCACTTCTCTCCTTATGTTTTTTCTGTTTTCCAGGCAAGTCAAGTTGTAGTTAATTCTGATCACTGTTCATACACAAATGGGCATGTCAAAATGTTATCATACTGTGGTAAATACAGTACATTCACTTATGTTGAACATGTTAATCAGTTTCCTTTGATGCCCTCCATCTTGTTTAAATATTTTAGACTGTGATTTGAATGTTAGATGTTGCTCTTAATTCTACATAAATCTGAAGTACATGTATTTATCATGTCTTCTATTTGTTTTTCCATATTTAAATATATCAGATTTCACTTTTACTACCAGATGATTAATTCAGCTTGCTGTAATATTTTTACACCAAACTATATCTTACTTGAATGTCACAATATATACATCACATATTAATATAAATCTTTACCCTTCTCACAAAGGGACATTTTCGTTACATTCCCCATCTGGGTGAAATCAAAACAAATTTAGAAATATCTTTGCATTCACATGAAAGGAAGGATATGACTATATACTAGTTCATGAGAAGGAGATGGCGCTATCAATAGGTCACTTTAGGAGAATAATTTTATGCTGAAGATGGTCTCACATTACAAAAAATTCCATATGTTGCATATCCCTTCATGAGATGGGCAATGAAATTAGTCTGTTGGAAACAAGCTGTCACACTTTTTGTATGCTTATTTCAGTATCATGCATCTTTTCCCCCTTTTTTTTTTTTCTTTCTAGTGGAGGCAACAAGCGGAAACTGAGTACAGCTATTGCCCTGATTGGAGACCCAGAGGTTGTGTTTTTGGATGAACCAACAACTGGCATGGACCCAGTGGCTCGCAGAATGTTGTGGGAGGTTCTGTCTATGGTCAGGGATAACGGACGCACACTAGTGCTGACATCACACAGGTGCCTCTTCAGTGTTAGCTATCTGTGAAGTATTTAATTCTTTAAGTGTGTCAGTGACCATATCAGTAAAGTGTTTAACTCCTGTAATGTCTCAGTGATAGCTATGAGTAAAATATTTAACTTTTTGAGTGTCTCAGTGACAACTGTCTATTTTGTATTTAACTCTTTATGTGCCTAAGTGACAGCTATGTTTCACTTTCTGAGTGTCTCAATGACACTTGTCTGTAAAGTGTTTAACTTTTTTTTTTAAATGCTTCACTGACAACTGTCAGGAAAGTGTTTTACTCTTTGAGTGTTTCTCAGTGACCGTTGTGTGTAGAATGTTTTAACTCTTTTAACCCTTTGAACCCGGGTCACCAGTGCCTAAAAAACCCTGTCCCTGGCCGTCTGGGCCAAGAACTCGCATTTATCGTACCATGTTCAATATCTTTTGTAAACACAAGCCTCAAACGCGATCTTGGACATAGACATTTGCAATCACTGTAGTCTTAAATGTCCTTGCCTCAAAGCTACCTATTAGATATATTTAATTTTTAACTGTCGAGGACTCATAGGACTGGAGCAAGTATGTCAGCCAGGTCTACCGGGCTGTGGGGAATTTGACACCGGAAAATCTGCCCAGTGTATGGGGCTGCAGTTTTCAGTGGATTAAATGTCTCGCTGACAATTTAAACCTATCTTTATAGTGCTTGAACTGAGACACATGGAGTGAAGGCATATATGATGAATTTTATGTAGATCTGAAAAATGACATTTCAGTCAGAATGCAATAAGTGATGAGCTCCATCATAACCATGAAACATTTGCCAAACTTACATGACTTGTTTTCACAAAAAATGTTGACCTGTTGTTGGAACATATAGACCATTTGACAGTTGTAGGGTTAAACAAATTAGAAGGGCTATTCAGATGTTAGATAAAAGTGTTAGGGATATTATATGATGTTGTACTAAATAAAAACTTGTTAAGAATTATGAAGATTGCCAAGAGGTTTAAGACAGTAAAAAAAAAAAAAAAACACCAAGAGAGAGTGTTTCGAATGTAGTTTCACAGCGACAAAATTTAAATGTTAAATGTATGATGTGCATTCCAAGAGGAAATTCGTTTTCAGTGTGAAGACAGTGGTCACTGGGCATGTGAATTTGATCATTATTTCTAGGTATATTAGAGAGCCTCATCCCATTTCTGGAAGCTTCAATAATTTTTTTCCACTTTGCAAATGCTATTTTTGTTTGCGATAATCAAACTGACAAATATATCATCTATAAACTTGACATCATGTTTCAATAGTTTGGTTTGCATACTGTTCCTATTCAAGTACAATAAATGTCTTAATGGACTGTTCTTAATTAGCTCTAAAGTGTGAAAAGAGTGCTAACGTACAATACCAAATCTCACTTTCCATTTCTCACATCAAGTCAAAATGACTCTGACTACCTTAAATTTTAATCTATCATCACACCTGATTTTTACCAGCCACTGTTATATTACTTCCTAAGGCTTAGATAAGAATGCCAGAATGAACCAAGGTACTTTTCTGGCGCAGAGGGCTTGGTAGGGCTCATAGTTCACACAAACAAGAAAGGTACCACAGCATAGCACAGTAATTTGGGGTCATGGATCAGGTGCCTGTACATGTATAATATCTCAGAGTGGTAGATGGGTACATGTGTAATTGTCAAAATGTCTGTCGTTCTTTCCTCAGTATGGAGGAATGTGAGGCTCTGTGCACACGTCTTGCCATCATGGTCAATGGACAGTATAAGTGCCTGGGAAGTATCCAACATTTGAAGAACAAATACGGAGAAGGTTATACTTTCAATGCAAGATTAGCTCATCCTGAAGATGGCAAAATGATCGACTTGACTCCTTTACAAGATTTTATCAACACGACTTTTCCTGACAGTAAACTGACAGATGTCCATGAAAACATGGTGAACTACCACATTACCAACACTAGTCTGAAATGGGCACAAATCTTCGGGGAGCTGGAAAGAGCCAAGGATCGCCTGCACATTGAGGACTATCTAATCAGCCAGACATCTCTAGAGCAAGTTTTTATCTACTTTGCACGCATGCAAGATTCTCCTGACAATGTTAGGAATACTTTCAATTGCTGGCGTGCTTGTTGCCAAGCCTTCAGCTGCTGCTGCAATGGCAACAGAGTGGAGGAAGAACCTGATAATCATATTGAGATCTACCACAGAGTGAACTGAACATGAGAGGCACTCAGAGTGAAGTGATTTATTTCAACATCTTTTATTCCACAGAAAGTTAGCTTTTTGTTTTTCTAGCCATCCCATAGATGATGTTTGTTGTTGCTATAGAGTGTCATGCTACATTTTTCCATTAGCTACCCTAATTGTTTGTATTTGTTATATTACTTTTGTTGTTATTTGATGTTATGTTCATTGCCATTTTGTCTATTCTTTTTGGTTGTTCTGTTTTTTATTTTATTACAGAATGTTATCTTGAATTTTTAAATTGGCTACCCCTACTATGTCTGTTCATTCTGTTACTTGTTGTTACATGATGTTATGTTGAATTTCATATTGTCTATTCTTTATGTTCATTTTGTATTCTGATGTTGTGGTAGAATGTTACATTTGCATTTTTATATTAGGACACTCCTACTATTTATGTTTGTTCTGTTATTTGATATAGACCTAGTCAAAGAGTGTTACACTGAATTTTTATATTAGCCGGTGATGAGGCTGTGTCACAATATATTGTTTTCAGTACTTGCTTTGCAGTTTGCCATACTGTAGATGTATCCTCATTGTTTTATGTGAAATCTGAATGCGTAATGTTTACACTGTTTTTCTGTTATTAATTCGAGGTATTACTTGTCTAAGTAGATGACCTTGATTTATTTATTTATTTATTTTTTTTGTGCGAAAGGCTAGAATTGATTTTTTTTATTATTATTATTACTGACAGACTATTTTAACCTTTTCCACTGAATTTGTCATGTTCAAATCGGATAAAAATTGTGGCAAAAAATTGACTTTTTTAAACAGTTGTCATAACAATGCCGGCATTTTGGATTTCGAAAAATGGCTGTCTTTGAAATCTACCTCTTCCATCAAATATCAGCGCAACTTGATGAAACTTGGTGAACGTGTTGTTTGGCATAAATCTAAAAAAGATACATGTTTTGATTTTGAGCTGCCTGTATGCAAAAGAAATTTTCTAGAAATCTGTAAAAATACCTTGTAGTGAGATTTCAGTTGTTGCCTTTTTTTTTCATAATTGAAACTTATTTTTCTCCAAAACTTAGAAACAGAATGAGCCGCACGTAGGCTACACATTTTTTTTTTTCTTAAATGATGTACATGTATGTCAAATTTGATTAGAACTGGTCCAGAAAAGAAAATGGAGATAGCAAAGTAATGCCAAAAAATTCTCTTTTATTTTTTTTTGTCAAGAATGAAATTGACATGGAGTTTTCATTCAGCTTGTAGCCTTTTAAACAGCCTTTTTTTCTGATACTAGCCCGCTCTCCATGACATGTGTCCTTTCTTGCCTTTTCCTGGCTTTCTGTTTATGTCTTTCCTCGACTTTTAATTCTTTACCCCCTTCGATATCAGTTCTTTCATAGAGACACTTGTAGATTTTGTGGGGGCCTGTATATGACCTCCATATCTTTCTCTGTCAAATCAAAAGTGTCTTGGCCATTACTTTTACACATAATCTACGACTGTGGTATGAAGCAGCATAAATTTAAAAAAAAAATTGTGTTTGTAGGAGTAAAAGTTCATTTTAGAGTGCCTTGTGAAAGCTTACACTGATAATCTGCATGATTGTGAGGGTTTTTTTTTTTTTTTTTGCCTCGGTCAGTGTCCATCCCTGGCGTTGGGGTTTAAGATATTGTTATAAAAGGTCTAATCAAATGTTTATGCGTGTTTTGCCTGCATATAATCAAAGAATGATGATCTACCACTGCATGTAACAACCACAAGGAGCCAAATTCTCAATGACATTTAGCCGGACTATCAATTAAATGACCATGGATTTTCAAGAAGAAAAAAAACACACACTTCTTTAAACTTAGATAATACACAGCTTTATATTGCTGTAACATTCTATCAGTTTAAGATTAATATTGCAAAAAGTGATTTTAATTTATTGAGGGTCACAGCTGTTTTTTATCATCAATTGTTATGTGTCGTTGATATATGCCCCCTGGTCTAAAAAACATGGAGATAATAGAATTAAATTCCTGTCATATTTATTTTGCATTTTTAATTCTCTCAATTTAACTTTGTTTTTGATGATCAGTTGAGAAAAATGCATTTGTCTTTTGATCAGTTGTGAGAGATGCATTTGTCTTTGAGATGTTTGCAAGTATTATTCTTGAAGTGACAAGCTAAAGAATTCTGATATTATAAGAATTTTTTAATTTCTGGTGTTTTGGATCTTGAAAAAGACAACAACTTCAGAAATGAATGTCATTTGTGTTTTTTGTTTTTTGTTTTTGTTTTTAAATCGGCATGTCTTATTGTTATATGGACCTGCAGTGGAACCTATCTCTAGATCCACTGGATTCATTTATGCCATAATGGTTTTAATCCTAGCCTATGTCAAAGGGCCTGTTTGCTCAAGGATGTGCTTAGTGCACTTTAGAAATTAATCATTTTTCCATGGAACAAACACTGTTTTTTAATGTGAATGTAGCCTTTCAGTCTGAAGAAAGTAGGATGCTCTTAGACTTTAAATGAATGCCCAGTATGATAAGAATTTCTGTGGGCAGAAATTTGGAATTTGGAATTTTTATGTGAACAGCAGTCTCCACCCACTGTTCATCTGATTTTTAAGTGCAAAAAGTTCTTTATTAACATACATAACATACACACTGGACCTGTGAATATATTTGCCAGTAACTGAGAAGGTTAGACGGTGGGTTTCCCTATCTCGAGAAGCAAGGGGATGGTTGAGCCACTGATAACGCTGCCATTGCCAAATGTTCTTCTTTTGTTCATTTCTCATTTGTTGGAAATGAAAAACATATTCTTTTAGATAAACTGGCACTTAAGCAGTTTGCACTAGTAGTTCTAGTGGTTAAACTTGTCTATCGCATACAGAAATCATGAACGAAAATCTTCTGGTTTTATTTCTGAAAATATTCAACTCCTTTGAAGTGAATTTTGACACAAAAGTATTGTTTAGTGTTCAGCATCTTCAGATCAGCACAATTATTCTAAATCAAAATGTGTTTTGAAATCATATATGATTTCAGTATGATATACATTTGTTGATATGATTTTTGTCATGCGGCTGTGACTGATAAATTCATGTGAAATGGGATCATTTTATCATTTTACATATAAAAAAAAGAATATCTGTTAGCATCAGCAGAGATGTGACTGAGACAAAATTTCAGTATTCATTAAGAGTAGATCATGACAGAGCAAAAAAACAAAAAAACAAAATATGACATTATTGACATGTTGACACAAATTTTTACTGGTGTCATTATTATTGTTATTTACTCTGTGAGCTGTGTCTATAAACTGCAGTTATTGAATTGTTATTTTTCACTTGTTGCAGTACATGTATTTATTCTTCTCTCCAACCACTACATTCCTATTTTTCACAAAGTGACGAATATCCGATTTCATTATTATTGCTCTTTTGTGTGGAAATTAGGAGAAATAGTTTATGTTCAACTAAGCACAGACCTGGGAATTCTCGGTGGAGTGTTATGTACCTCTTGCCAAAAAAGTAGAACACTCATTTTTGTGAAATCCTGCAACAGTAGTAGAAAACAAGATTTTTGGAAATACCTGATGCCAGAAGAACATCAGGTATTTTCTTACGTCATTGAATCATTAACTCTACTCACTACTACTATTGTTTGGAGTATGTTTAGGTTCAATAGGCCTGCAGTGAAGAATTTCAGTCACACATATCCCACCCACTGTAGTAGGGTCAACCCAAAAAGTGAGGCAGACTTGTGAACAGTTTGGAGTGTTTGTAGGGACTCCCTGCTAAAAATAGGTGCAGGGGTTTCCAGCCTTTTGCTTGGTCAGAACAAATCTGTTGAGACTTGCCTTTTCATTTTTTCATTTTTTTTGTTTGTTTGTTTTTTTTTTCCATAAGATAAAGTATTCAATCAAAATAAACTTTATAAAACTTTATCTGCTAAGCTTTTTGTTGACCGTGACATATGAATCAAATGTTAATTTTACATTTTATTGAGTCCCAACACACTGAAGAGGTCAGCTAAGTAATAGTTAAGCCAAGAAAAGGTTTTGTTTTTTTTCTTTTTCTATTTTGCTTTCATTGAATATAATTTCTTTTATCAGGTGGGGGGGGGATTTTTTTTTTCAATGTTAATGATTTAGCCTTTTCTATTGAATTTGACACATCTAAATTAGAGGAAAACAGGGGAAACAAAAATATTTCCTTGGTGACAAGGACATGTTGCCATGACAACACCACCATCTTAGATTTGGCCTCTCAAAAATAACTGTCTTTGAAATTGATCCCTTCCACCAAATATCGGTGAAGGTTAACAAACTTCAGTCAATGTGTGGATGGCACATTATCTAAAAAGCTACCTATTTTCAGCTCTTCATGTGAAAAAGAGCATTTTTTAGAAATTATTGAAAATGCCATATAGTGAAATTTCAGATTTTGCTTGGGAGGGGGGGGTCTAGAAAAAAAAACAACTATTTTTCTCTAAAACTTAAAAACAGTGTGGGCCACACATATATTTATATATGTTACTTGGTCTTGTTGTGAAAATGATGTGTCACATTTGGTCAGAATCAGTTCTGAAAAAAAAAAAGTAGTAAAAATAATTGGAAAAAAACGGGTTGTCAGAAAAACGCATTGAAATTTTGAAATTTTTTTTTTTTAAGAGAAAAATTGACACGGACATTTTTTGTGTGTTTTTTTTGCCTTTAGGCTCAAAACTGTTTTTCCACATGCTGGTGCTCTCTCCATGACTTGTGTGTCTTTAGTTGCCTCTTCCAGACTCTTGTTGCTTTTTCCCGGGTTTCTTGCATATCTTTTCTCAAATTTTGATCCGTTCCCCTATCATTATAGAAACTCCTATTGTGTCATTTTCAGGGTTTTGAGGATTTACGTGGCTTTCATATCTCGTATCTTTCTTTTTCAAAACCAACAGTGTTCTCATCTTTGCTTTGGCAGGTGGTCCACAACTGTGCTGTGAAACAGCAGAAATAAAAGAAAATTTTACCATTTGTAGGACGTGGAAGTTCATTTTAGACCATCTGGTGAAAGCTCTCACTGACAATCTGCGTGATTGTGAGTTTATTTCACCTTGTAGTGCCATTCCTGGCACTGGGGCTCAAGATTGTATTATTGCTAGAAGAGGTCATAATCAAGTGTTTTATGGTTCCTTTCCTGTTTGTGGTTAAATAGTCATGAAATACCACTGCATACAGCAATCAGAAGGAACCAAATCCTGGTTGACTGGAGGCCTCGCTATCTGTTGAATGATCATGGGTCAGTGGTGACTTTTTCATGTTCATAAAAGGTAAAACTTTAAAGGAAAACAGAAACCCCAAATTGAAACTTTGTAGCAAAAAACAATATTTCATTGGTCACGGTATCAGTATCACTTCTAAAGCAAGATCTACTTATTTCTTAGAAATTTGCTTAAAATGCTTAATGATTTTTTTTTTTGTTTTTGTTCCATTTGACACAATCCTGTTTTCACTCTCTGTAACAGTAAGGTAATCACTTTTTAATGAATTTGTAGTTGGTGCCATTATGGGAATGTTCTCATAGGAGATGCAGTGCCTCATTTCATCTTTGTTTTCTTAATTCCTATGACAAGGAAGAAATAGTTATATATTCCTAGAACCTTTCATTTTTAGATGTGTTGTCAGAATAAATCAATTTCTCAAAACCCAGTTCGTTGAGTTGACTGCTTGTTAATTCATGTTGACCTATTCGTTTTCGTTCTGTAGTGTATGTTATTTTCTGTAACTGTGAACATCTCATTGACCTCAAAGGAAATCTTAATAAATGATGCATATCATATCCACCGGAGTTTGTAGGCCCAAATGCACTCGTATATTTGGTTGCATAAATGTATCAAATATCATTTTTCACTTCCATTAATCAAGTCATTTGTAGTCTTATTAAGTGAAATTACTAATGCTGTTTCGAATTTGATGTTATTGTATTTCATTTTAATAGAGCAAAAATCAACTTTATGTCACTCCCAATCTCCTTTCTCCCTTCCCCCACCCATCCCTTCAGTGATGGGCTTGCCACATCATGACAACTCAGATTAGTTAAACAGTATCGAAAGGGTCTGTTATGGTGGTTATGAAAGCAATGGACTCCTATCAAACTACATGTATTTTAAAAAATAACATCGTCGAGGGATGCAAGAGAGAGAGGGGGGGGGGGGGAGGGAGAAAAAAAAAACAAAGAACATGAATGGACCAAAATAAATAGGGTCCAAATTGATCCTCTCACATAATAATATTGACAGGAAGGTCCGAGTTGTCCTTTGACCTTTGGGGAGCTGTGGCCTGGATCAAAACAAACCGTCGGCTTGAGATAGTGAAGCCAGGCTCAAAAAAGGTCAACAATCTGTGCTTATGTTGACAAAAATGGCGAAGGTCCTGCTCATTGGGAGTGGGATGACTGGTGCTGCATCAGCTGCCATGCTGAGACAATACCTTCCAGAGAATGCAACCATTTCGATATGGGACAAGGGCCGTGGTGCAGGTAGATCTAGAGGGTCCGAACTGACGTGCATTTGCACTTAGGATTCTGAATGAATTTGCGTCGTGTTTATGTTTCTGCGCAAAGAGTGAGAACATCGACCCACTCCGTGCAGTCATGAAAGAGACAAAATTTTGTTATGCACTATTCGAAAAATCGTTTTTCTATCGAAAATCTTTCTTTCTCTCTCTTTTTCTTTTTTTAAAACTATTTTGTTTTTCATGACGTCCTTAATTCAAGTTACAGACTTGTTGCTGCTGCTCCTGTATTGCCATTAAGTTGGAGCAAAGTTTTATAGATCTAGATCTAGCTCTAGATTTAGATCTGTCTGTGTAAGAAAAGGCTAAAGAATAATAGATCTTTCCATTTTTCATTATTAGTCTTATAATGTATGAAAAGTCAAAGAGTACTCCAACAGGATTGATGTTGATAAGCAGACACTATAGGCATCAGTAAATTTAGTCTATGTTCAATGAGAGTTTAGATGAAAAAGATCTGGACCTAAAATCATAATTTTTAAATACAGGAAATGTCTACGTAGACCCCCATACAGGTCTACCTAGCCGTGATGTCTAGATAGACTCCCAAGTAACCTCCCACCCACACACACTTATGACATTTGTATTTTGCAATCCCGAATCTAAGTCATAAAAAAGAGATGCCTGCAAAATGATTTCAATTAGATCTACCTTCTTGTACATGTAGAGATGTTATTGATAAATCGTCATTTCAAACTTACAAAAAAAAGGGTCAATTTAATAAAATTTGTTTTGTTGATACTTTGCCAGTTTTAAATAGTTTGCTTATTTTTTTAGCATTGTCGCGTATTTTTGGCCGATTATATGTAAAATAAATAGATCAATAAATAAAGTGCACAGCTTTGTGCTGGTTGGCACATCTAGCCCATACTCATAATCAAGTATTATCAAGTGGTATATATATTATATAAAGACCAAAGGGGGTCTACCTAGCCTCTGTGTCTATCTAGGTGGACCCCCATAGGGGTTTTTGGTTACTATACATATGAGCAGAAATTGAATGTTAACTGAATTAACTGTATAAACAAAATTAACTGAATAAAGTTTTTTTTTTTTTTTTAATGTAATCAGATTCAATTTTCCTATCTTTACATAGCTCCTAAAGGAAAACAGTATAGTATTCAATTGACAAAGCACACATTGAATATGTCTGTAAATTTTCACACAGTTTTATAGTCTTTACTGTCAGGTGGAATCATTTTATGAACCAGAGGATAACCTTGTTCATTTTAGATGTTGTGTCTTCTTTTATTCATCTATTGAATCAGCAGAGAAAACCGAAAATATAAGTGATGGGGAAGTTTCATCTGTGTGATATGCTTATTCCTCACCTCAAATAGCCTATATTATTTGAGAAATTAGGCTCTTTAATACTTGTCCTTTAATTCGCGACGCTTATTCTGTAGCCTGTAGTGATCATTTGGAATTATTTCAAACAGAGCTTGAAATTTTAATTTTAGTCAGTTTTATGGCTCAGAGACAGCTAGAGTGGTCCAACTTGGATCCAAAGAAACTAGATGCCAGCATTTCTGCCTTATATGATATCTTTTGCCAGTTTAGCTTTTGTATTATTACACTTGGATACAGAATTGCCACATCTTGCAGTGGCCATTATTACCACAAAACCAAATCCATATGAAATATATTGCCCACAATTGGGAATAAATCAAGTCAAGCCATTTACAAAAGAATTACTTGTTATGTGTATGATCAAACATGCAACTATGTATACAGTTCAGAAAGCATGCACTGTATTTTAATTTATGTCCTCTTACTCTGAGTGACTGTCATAAAGTTGCAATATATGTAATTATTGTCAGGTGGACGTATGGCTACCAGTCGCTGCCCGGAGGATGCATCAAATACAGTGGATCTAGGAGCTCAATATATCACTCTCACTAAGGAATATGCTGCCAAGAGACAAAGGTAACACTCAACATATACAATAGGATGCCTGATTTGGAAACAAGTGAATGTGAAACCTGTGTTTAATAAACTGCTTTCATGTCAAATATTTTCATTGTCACGGAAGCATGATCACTCCTCATTCAACGCTCTGTCCCTCTCTCAGTGATCACAATGTTTCATAGCATGTTATTATTTTCACAGTCCATTTTTAACTATCTGCATTTATAACTTAAAGCCTCTCCATAAATTCCGTGCAAAAGAAGTGTTTTTTAATATTTGTTACCGGAAATCCAAAGTATCAGGAAAACAATAGTTCATATGTCTTATTTGCATGATTTCAGTTTGTATGATGAACTCTTGGCTCAAGGTATACTGCGACCAATGCATGGACAAATTGAAGGTCCTAACAATTTTGATTTGCCTGGAGCTCAACATTTTGTGACACCACAAGGTTCTAGCTCTCTGGTGAAATATTTTTTAAAGAAAGCAAGTAAGTCAGCTACTCATATGATTTTGAATTGGAATTATAATTGTTATTTAAAGACTGTGGACTTCATTCTTTTTATCTTTTACTCTTGTTGTTTTCACTATATTGACGAAGAATTGAAACTATAAACTTTATGAAGAAAAAGGTCTAAATAGCAGAAGATTTTTGGTTAATGCGTTGATTTTTTGTTTCTTTCTTTTTTTTTTACTGAATTGTTATGATTGAAATTCAATTTTTTACTGTTTAGATGCAAATCCCAAGTTTGAGCAACTGGTGACAGAGGTGTCATATGATGTTGGTAGTCCAGTATCTGTGACAACTCATGATGATACCACTGAAGAATTCGATGTTGTGATTTTAACACTACCAGTGCCACAGATTTTACAGCTCAGGGGATCATTACATGACAATATAGGCAAGTTTTTCTTCTTTTGAGTCCTACATGTACAGATGTTTTTTTAATTTTCTGTGTGACTTTATGTATCTCTGCAGGTTCTCAGGAACAGAAAGAATAGCTTTTTAAATAGTAGGTGAGACTGTGACAGAAGGTCGAGACCATTTGTCCTTTGATTATTTTATCAGATGTAACACCTTCCATAAATTGACTTTTCTTCCTCACAGAAAGTTATCAGATTTATTTTGTTTATCATGATCATGATCATATAGATTTGTCATCCGTTGAGTTGCCTCTGACAGATGACAGCAAATCTCTTCCACTCCTCCTGACTCTCTGCTTTCCTCAGTGTGTCCAGCAGCTCCCATCTCTTTTTCTGTCAGCCTGTCCTTCATCCTCCCTGCACAGTGCCTTGTAGGATGGTTTTAGCATGGCCTGAAAAACAGGTGACTTGACCATACCATTTCAGCTTATGTCACTTGACCAGTGATAGAAGGTCAGTGTAAGGCCGGATTACATTTCTTATGCACTTCTTATGCATCTTTTCACTTTTTCATTGGTGACATGGTCTCTGTATGAGATGTTAAGCAATTTACGGAAGCATCTCATCTCAACAGCTCTTATCCTTCTCTCAGTGTCTGCTGTCAGGGTCAAGGACTCATTTTCATATAGAAATATTGATATCAATGAGGAGCACATAAGCTTGATCTTTGAGCTTAGGGCAATACTCCGGCGATACAGATATGTTTGAGTTTGATTAGCGCATCTGTGGTCTCTGCTATTCTGGAGAGTATTTCAGGCTTTGACCCTTTGTCTGAAATTATTGACCCTAAGTATTTGAAGCTTGTGACACTCACGAGATTTTGATCTTTGACTTTAATGTTGTTTGTGAAGTTGCTGTTGGTTATTACTTTTGTTGTCTCTGCAATTACTTCCATTACCGTGATCTGAGAAGGCCTTTTCAAGTCAATTTACTAAGTTGACTAGTTCTTGTTCACTTCCGGCAACGTAATCTATGTGATCAACAAAGTGAAGGTTTATGATGTTTCTTCGTCCTATGCTAATTGTTCCTTCATGTTGTTCAAGGGCTTCTGTGAGAAATATGTTGAAGAGGGTGGTGGTGAATAGGCAGCCTCGTTCACTCCAACTGTTGTCTTGAAGCAACCTCCAATCTTGTTTTTTTTGTAGAATACGTCAGTCGTGGCTTGGCTGTTCAAGTTTTCCATGATCTTTATCAGGTTTGCATTGATGTTATCTAGATTCATTGTTGGCCATAGTGCTTTGTGCCAAACTCTGTCGAATGCCTATTTAAAGTCAGTGAAGTTGATGAACACATGATAAGGCTCCTGTTGGTGTTGGAGGTAGTTTTCCATTTTTATTCTGATGTTAAAAATTTGTTCTGTTGCACTGCGGGCTGGTCTGAAGCCTGCTTGTTCTTCAGCAATGATTTTTCTCTGTCTGTGGATTTGAGCCTGTTTGGTTATTTTGTTTGTATCTTGTGTCAAATTATGAACATATATGATCCATGCTACAAATAGAACAAATCTGAAATCTCCTGTGAGGAAAGAAAATGTCAATATGTGATGATATAATCATGGGACAAAAGGCCATGACTTTCTGCCAGTCTCAGGTATCCTTTAACTCTAGAACTTCGACCCAGCCTAAGGGCTACAACGCCCTGCGGCGCGCCTTGCCGGGCTTGTCAGTCTGGATCGCCAGCGCCAGTGCTTAGCCTCAGGGTGTTTGTTTTGACCATAGAGACTCCGCCTTGGCTTCAGACTGA
>JBCAUA010010504.1:0-13161 GCA_038406235.1 Peronia verruculata | reverse complement strand
ATCTATCTATCTATCTATCTATCTATCTATCTATCTATCTATCTATCTATCTATCTATCTATCTGTCTGTCTGTCTCCCTGTTTGTTTGTTTGTCTCTCTGTCGATCTCCCTGTTTGACTGTCTTTATATCTATATCTGGTAAATCGAAAGACGCCTTAATAAGGTAATTAATGAGAGTGTCTCTGGGATAATCTCACCGGGAAATAAAATTAGGTTGTCTTGCGGGGAAGAAAAATAAGAAGGTAAGAGTCTCCTTATAAATTGGGGCACTTTAGGTTCTCGAGAAAATTAGATTTCCAGAACGTTGTAATTTTACTATTGAGGGACGTCTAGACTGTGTCTTTAATATTCTTATCCTAGGATCTCCTTATCTGAGTAAAATATGCCCGGGCAAGTTTCTTCTTTTAATGAGAACATAATCGGTGGGGTTTAATCCAACTTGGGGGTGAAACAAGCGTAATTAATGATCATTACCTATCCACCTTGTCAGTTTGTAAATTTGTCATTCCTTTTGTTTATCTAGCTGATTGATTCAAGGTAAAATGCAAAACGTATGAGATGTATCTTAAATAAATGGCCAGGAAACACTTAAAATGTACGTAGTGAAAGAAGCTATCTATGTAATAATATTTTTTAAACGTAAATTGACACCTTTCTTACGGAGGCAGATTTTGGGAGATAAGGAAATTGTGTGTAAGTGCTTATCATGGACATAATTCAGTTTTTAAAGAAAGTTTTACTTTATTCGTAAAATATCAGGATTTTTACTACACGATATTATGCTTATCTCCCAAGATAACGATTTTAGATAGGTGTCATGATCCATCGTTCTTTCGTTCTTCCAATAGGTATAATTAAATAATATCTCTAGTTCAGACTTGTACTTTTATCTTATTTAAAGGCTATATAAATAGCAATTCCTGCGGTGACCAATTTATCTATTGATTATTCAATAAATCCCAGTTTCTTACAAATAATTGTATTCCACTGATTTTAACTTACAATGATATTAGGTGTTTCAACTGCTTGGGTTATAAATAGGCGTATGCATAGATTCTGTACTTTGTATTTTGTGGAGGGGGTCATTGTGCAATCGGCTTGTTAGTTTACTAGTGTTGTGTTTTGCAGGGAATTACTGTGTGTTGGAACATTGCATTTACACCGTTTGATGTGATTCTGATTGATTTTGCTTATATAATGATACTGTCTTAAGTCTGCAGTTGTTGTTTTTTTCCCGGTTTGTTTGCTGTTGTTGTTGTTGTTTTTGGTTTTTTTTTTTTTTTTCGTACTGCCCTGTGATCATTGTGTGATGTTCATGTTTTCATATGGAAGGTTGATCCAAACACTGTGATAATCGTGACAAGTCATCTCAATCAGAATTCTGATTTCTTGAATTTATTTTGATGGTCCGTTGTCTCAAGTCTGTGTCAGGACAAACTTTTTTTTTTTTTATTTAGTTCGACAGAGAAAACAGGAATAGTTAGAGCAGTGATCATTCCTTCTTACTGCATTTTGTTGTTGATTAGCTCTTGTTATTATATAGGATGGCATTGACTAAATATTCATTCATTCATTCATTCATTCATTTCACTCATTCATTCATTCATTTACTCATTTCTTCATCAGTCAGTTACCTATGTTTATGAAATGCACGTCGATGTCTTCATTCATTCAATTTATACAGTGTTTGATGTATTTCATTGTTGGTTTCTTCAATAAAAGTTATAATTTCTTTCGCTAGGAATCCAATTTTGGATTTTATAATCGCTTAGATAATGTAAACACTAGCGATAGGATACTGTATAGCTGGTTGTTTTAATTGTGACCCTTTATGTCATTACAAACATTGTCATGCAGGTAGGATATCCACACTTAGGCAAAAATACCGTCTCCACAGATATGTATGAGACTGGCAGCGTACAAACGATCGTGATCTTTTGTGTGTTGTTTAGCCTACATTATCACATTAAACATTTTTAAAATTTATATTTTCCTTTCTTGCCCTGTAGGAGGTTTTTAATTTCTCTTATTCTTACCTTTTGTTGAATTGTGAACGTATATGATACACGATACAAATAATAATAGTAATAATAACAACAACAATAATAAAAATACCTTTGAAGATGATGATGTAAAAACATCGGGCAAAGGATTATGCCTTACTATCACAATCTTATATGCGCTGCAGAACTATGCCAAGTTAAAAAAAAAAAAAAAGGAAGAAGCTACACAGTCAAAATGGTTGCCTGGAAACTAAACTGGAAATGGAAGTCTAGTGCCAGCTTGAAATAACAAAGGCCCTGCTGTAAAGACTGGCTACCTGCTAATCACGAATCTCCAATGCCAGACACGGTAATCTAGATCACAAAAGGGGGCCTTGTTTGATGCCACCTTGAATCAAACAGAGAAACTCTGCTTGGAGAAGATTAGCCCGTTTGCGGTTCAAAAACAGATGAGGTCATTGTAATAGTCAACGGGTATAGGGTATTTTGAACGAATACTTAGTAGCTCGAATGGGCTAGTCCGACAGAGACATACAGGCAACACTTTGAAGCATGCAATATACGAAATATTAGGGGTTTTCAATAGGTGCTTTAAAAGACTATGGATAATATACTAAACATGAAAATACTTGCCATCCTTTAAATTTGAAAGTTTTTCATGACAAAGCAACAATAAAACAAGAGACATCGAGAAGCAAAAGCTGCTGTAACTGAATTAAAGAAGGCTCTGTGTTTATTTTTAAATTTTAAGAAAACTATAGACTGACGATGTACATTTCAGCCGTAGGCTCAGATACTGACACAAAAATAAAAAATAATGAAAGAAGCAAAGTTATATTCACAATCTGGTGTTGAATATAAAGGGAAGAGAGGAACGATCTCTATTGCCAAATCGGTGCAAAGTCTTAAAACAATGAAAACGCGGCGATAGATTACGATCGTACAGATAAATAAGCGAACCAAAAAGTACCGACCACAATTAATTTAGCCTGTCATAGTGCGACTAGCAAAGTACTGCTCTCGGTTTAGTCTTTTAATGAATAAGTCACTTTAGAGTGCAAATGTCGAAGTCCCCAACTGTACATTATATACATGATTCTTCTTTCTGTGGAAAGATTTTTGTCTACTGATTTCAGTCCTTGTTTTCATGTGCTAACCAGCCTCCAGTGTACATAGAATTTTTGAAAAGAGCACTAGGCTTGTTAGTAAAACTACTTGTTTTTCTTTCTTGGTGGGTGTCATGCTAACAGTAAGGCAGTAAGTATAAGATCTCAATGAACTCACTATCTAGTTTTCCTTATTTTCAAATGCTGCCAAAGTAAGAGGATTTACTTTCTGAGAATCACAGGACGTAGAATTGTATAGCATACGAATATTGGGATTATTATACTGGCCAGTTACATCTTTTTAAAGATGGTAATTCGTTGAACAGATTTAACTTTCCTCAGTGAGACAGAAAAGCAGAATCCTTATGCAGTTGGTACTTTACCTATCGCGGAGAAAAAACACAAATGTATGTCCATAGGCTATTCAAGCGCTAAATTATCCTGTCTCTCTATCTTTCTCTCTCTTTCTCTCTCTCTCCCTCCCTCTCTCTCTCTCTCTCTCTCTCTCTCTCTCTCTCTCTCTCTCTCTCTCACTTTGTATTCATGATTTATTACTTTAAATGATTATTTTCATTCATTTGTCAGTCACCAAAGTCAGTTATGTAATTGCATGAGGCGCTTATATTGGTTAATGCCGTGACCATCATATATTAAGTAACTTCCTGATCTAAAAGTTCAATCACTAGGTAAAGCCCAGCTTGGCCTCCTAGTGTGTGGAGACTTGTTTCAAAGCTTCATTCATTGAATGGATGGATTCAGAAAAGGATGGGAGATGAGATGAGGTGCGAAGATGGGGATGAACTGGGGTGGGGGTGGACGTGGGCGCTCTGCGGGTAGGAGGGAGAGAAGAGAACAACAAGCCAGAAAAGAGGATCAGTGAATTATTATATTAATTTTTAAGATCAATTTGAGATTCTCAGTCGGCCCATTCCATTATTGATGGAGGATTACCAGTCTATTCACAGCATTAGCAACAACTAGCACCCACTTTTTCATCAAAGAAAAGAAAGGAAGGGGGAGGGAGGGGAAGACGTTAGATGATTCTGTAGACGGGTCAGTAAGGAATAACAACAACAACAACAACAACAAATTAACATTGAAGAAGAAAATACTCCAGTAAAATTTAAACTATTGACAAAAACGAGTGAGGTGCATGGCAACAAGACAAAACAACTGAAGCATTGTCGTTGCAAGAACAACAGTTATGTCATCAATAACAACCATATCATGGACTACCGTTGATAACGTAGAATTGGGGGAGGGGGGGGGGGGGTGTTTGCATGTCTTTAAGTCTAAAAATACTCAACAATGATGAGGTATATTTGTCTAGTATTTATTTTGTGCCCCCGCAGTTCAAGACAAGGTCATATATTTTTTATTTAATTTATTTTTCTCTATTTTATTTTATTTCAGTTTAGCTCATTTTATTTACTTTTATTTTATATTTTGACTTTTTATATTTTTTTTTTCCTTCCTTTCTTGTTTCGTTTTTTCATGTCTTCCTTCCATCCTTTTTCTTTTCAATTAGTTTTTCTTTCTTTCTTTCTTTCTTTCTTTCTTTCTTTCTTTCTCTTTCTTTCTTTCTTTCTTTCTTTCTCTCTTTCTTTCTTTCTTTCTTTTTTTAACTCGCGATTTCAGCGAAATGAGTGAAAGTGGAAATGAGTGAAAGTGTTACACATGCGCCGCGTTCACAAGACACTTGCAATCTCAGGTGGGTTTAGCAAAAATGCAGCTATCCAGGCAGAGTATCTGAAAACTCCAAAACTAATCCCAGCCATTGCATTTCTTTCCCTCTGATATCATAAACACAGGGGCAACAAAAGCGGGGATGATTCGAGACTTCAGTGGCTTTACATAATATATAGTAAGCCCCATTAATTATGATAGGAAGGAGAAGATAAGATATGATAAAAATTCAATAAATTAATGTCCCCAAAAGGAAATTATTTTCTCAGGTGCAGAGACACGAAATGCTTGTAATTGTCACATTTATACATTTTGAAAGTGGCTTTTGTCATCAGTATTTTGTCTCTAATTTATCTTCAAAGCGATGGGGAAAGAAAATCGAGTGTACCCCATCGTCTGTGTACGAATCATAGAGTTTGTCTAAATTCTTTTATCTTGCTGGTCGAATAGATCGTTCAAGATTGCTGTAAAAGAAAGACAAACATAATAGTTTTGTGTAATTCTTAGTGTCTGCTCTTTCAACATGTAGATCAATTCAACATACGGCATAAATTATAGATTATTTTAGTCGTATTTGGTTCAAGTTTGATTCGAAAAGAAGAGTGAGGTGGGTGGAAAGGGAGGGGGGGGTGGGCTGGAAATCGACTGTGAGGAGGATGGAACGAAGAAAAGAAAGGAACAACAAAAAGAACACAAAGAGGCTAACAGTCAGTGTGGTTATTGATATAATCTTTCTTCGTTTGTTCGGTTGGTTTTTGAGTAGCAGGAATCTGGCTCCAACAGGGAAGTAGCTAGCAGATACGGGCTATAGAAGCTGCTAGATTTACCGAATAGTTCGCCCTTTTAAGTGCCATTACATTCGGGAAGATATCTGATGCTCATGAAAATGTCATTACATGTGGCAGAACGAAAACAGGGTTTGCCCTTGAATTTGTCTTCAGATATGACAAAAGGAAGACAGGGTTTCGTCATGAAATTGTCCTCAAATATAACAAACAAAGACGGGTTTTGCTCATGACCGTGTCTTTAAATGTGACAACGTAAAGACACGGCTTGTTCATGAAATTGTCATTACATCTGATATCGCGAAAACAGGATTTGCTCATGAAAATGTCACTAGATTTAATACAGCGTAGACAGGGTTTATTCATGAAAGTATCATTACATTTACCGTAGCGTTGGCAGGGTTTGCCCATGAACGTACCAATAAATGTGACAAAACAAATACACGGTTTTTCCCACGAAGTGTCATTACGTTGTCCATGAAGTGTCATTACGTCGACGCAACGAAGACAAGGTTTACCATGAAAACGCCGTAACGTGTGTGAATTGTTGCTGTATGTGACATTGCAAAGATCAAGATGTACCCACGAAACTGCCATTTTAGGTGACATTGCAAAGATCATGGTTTATCCACGAAAGTACAGTGTCATTATATGTGACGGACAGGCAGGATCACCTCTGGTCGTAGAGATTTCTGGAGAGAGAGGGAGTTGGCGAAGAAGGCAGAGCGGGATGAACATTGCTGTTGTGGCATCGCGCGACAAAATCCATTGTAATCTTCCTAAGTTTTTGCTAGTTCTTGTTTTTATTTGTTTGTTCATTTGTTGTTTTGGCTGGAGATTGCAGCTAGCCGATGATGAATGCGAAAGAAAAACGTCTGGATAGGGCAAAAAAAAAATTGGCATGCATGGCAAGCTGAACATGATTTTGTTTTTTTCTTTTGAGGACAGTTTCATTTAAGTCGAGGACGAAAAGGAGGAAGAGGAGGAGAAATGAGGAGAAAAAGAAATATAATCTTGTTTTGCAAGTCGGCACGAAAAGTTCTAGAATTTGAGGGTTTCTTTTTTTTTTTTTTTAATTTCCCCTCAAGTTGTTGTTTCAGTTACTTTGAAACTGCCTGTGCTCACGCCGGTCTCTCGTTGTTTGTGAGTCCCAGGTTTTGTGTGTCCTCTTCTCAATGTCTCTTTCTCTCCCCCTCCTCCTTCTCTCAACTCTGTCTGTCTTTCCCCGCGGGGGCTTGGAGTGTATCAGTAGGTTCCCTGCTCCCACCTGCAGGCGGTGAAAGTCCGCCATCGGTGGGATGTCTCTCATGGAATGCCATCATCGACATCCTAGGGATGGCATCTCTTCATTCTCTCTTTGCTCTTGTCTTCTGTCCCGCTCTCTTTCCTCTCGTCTTCTTGACGTGTAAAACGTATCTTAGCGTGTTTGGCACAATATAACCGCGATCGTGCTGATGTGCCGTTAAACCCCAACACAAACAAACAAACAAACAAATAAACCAAAACAAACACTCTCTGTCTGTCTATCCGTCTGTCTGTATCTGGTTGTCTACCTAACTGCTTGTCTATGTGTCTCCCCCCCCCCCTTTAGAGAGCTGTTTCGGACGAAGGAAAGCCAGGTGTTTTAGGCAAAAACATTTTATCGCACGATATCAAAACAGCACTTTAGGAAATTCAGGAAGTGGAGAGGAGACGAAAATAAATTAACTGGGATTAGGCTTAACGAAAAATGATAGGAACACTTCCTTCAAGAGTCAGGTGAAACGGAACAGTCATTCGTTAGTTTTTATAGAATTGTTTAATAATTACAGTAAAGAAAATATTAAAATTGCAGTTCTCGGGCTCACTGCAAATTTTAGTAATAAAAATCCTGAATATGCTTCTCTGACGAGTCAAAAACGGAAGACGGGAGAGAAGGTAAAAATTTTCATACATTAGATAGGAACGAGTACAAACGAAACAATCAATTTGTACTACATGACAGCCATCGAACTGCCACGAGCATATTCATAGACACAACACAAAAGTTAATAGTTCACTAACTCGCTGTCTAGCATACAGAGTTTGGTTAGTATAATGATAGAAAAAAGAGCGATCGTACATAGTTGAGGATAATAATCGCAAAAAACTATAATAGGCTATAAGCAGAATGTGGATCCCTGCATACACGGCAATCTGAGACGGCAGATAGTTTGGCTTAAGAATAGATGCCGCTGCACATCCAGAGATTCTGATCGACTTTGATGTATGACTAGGCAAGGGAGATAAAAGGATAGACTTTTGACAGAGGAGTTGGAAGGGAATGAAAAGATGACACATTAGTTAAGGCTTTCTACCTCCTAGTAAGGCGCAAAACAAGTTGCAGAAAACAATCCCAAGCAATGAAAAACAAGAGGACGACTGGGAGCGCCTAGAAAGTGCCCAAGAGGCGAGACTGGCAACGCTTGGGATTGGTTAAAGTTTTAATACGTGTGTGTGGGGTGTGTGTGTGTGTGTGTGCGTGCGTGTCTGCGTGCGTGCGTGAGTGCGTTTGTGTGTTTGTTTGTTTGTTTTCAGTAGGCAGAGTCTGTGATAGTCTCACTCCCTTATTCTTCAGCAAGCACTATGGGCTGCTTGAAGCATAGAATCTCTTAACAAAATAATTTGTCTATTGCCTGGTGCCTGTTTATTCTATGTCCACATTTTATGAAAATTAGACATGACATTGGCCCATCTTCTTTAAAGCTTCCACAACTTTTGGCAAATCTCCAGTTCAACTAAAAGGATAAAGGCTCCTGATCTGTGTCACTATAATGTACTCCATTCAGAGGATGACCACTATGAACACCTTTTTTTTTTTTTTTAAAGTAGCTAGAAAGATAAAATTTCTATCCTCGTTCCTCATACTGTTTAGTCATGTCTATCCAGTGCTTGTTTATATGTCCGACATGTCAGTGGAACGTCCATGACTGTTTTGGACATAGAAAAACAGTTAATTTATTATAATTTTGTTTTAAATTTTGTAAGCCTTTCAATCCTAAGAAAGTAGGATTATCTGGACTTTTTTCAGATAATTTTTGTGGATAGAAGTTTGGAATTTGGAAATTTTGCCTGTACAGCGGCATGCAGCCTACTCTTTCAGCAAGTTTAAACTGCCAAGGATTCTTAAACTTGGTTAACGTACAAACGGAACCTCTGAAATATATTCCTGGCCCACCAGAAAATTGCATTGCTTGGCGCCGCGTTGCGGCCGCGATTTCTGCCCATAGCCGCATTGCAGCCGCGATTTTGTACCTGGCCTCGATTTTTTTTTTTTTTTAGCAATTTTTGTCTTTTTCCCGTATAAATGTGGAGAAAAAACAGATATGTCCAATGACGAGCACACGATCATTCCTCTAGTGATCAAAACATTTCACAGAAAATTGAGAGACAGACAAGTAGCAGAAAGAGGCTGTCAAAATCTAGCTGTGTTTTGTAAGAAGTTTAGCCAGCAAACATACCACCTAAACTTAGGTCGTTTTTAACTTTGTTTTTGTAGGCGTGGTACATTTTTTAGGACTAGTGTTAGTATGCCGGTTTGGCAGATGGAAGCTTCTCTCTGACGCACAGAGGTAGATGTCTGATAAATTCTGCAGACGCTAAATTTGACAGCAGCTTTTCCATCTTCAACTTACAAAAAGATTTTGCCAAGACCGAGTGCTGAGTTTTTAGTTTTTTTCTTTCTTATACATGTAGTCTTAAAAATGAATGCAAAGAGCTTTGTAGCAAATTTGTGGCAAGGGAACTAATTGTGGAAATTTGTTTCTGATACTGTTTTTCTTGTCAATCCCCTTAATGATCTATGACTGGAAATATCAGTTTTATTAGTAATTATGAAACAGCTCTCTATTTGATACTAGTATGGTGACGCTTATGAGCAGAAATAGCAAGGAATGAAACGTCCAATCTCAGATGATTCAACAATCTTTCAGGAATACTCTTGGAATTGAAATTGTTGTACATCAGATTGTAATTAAACTTTACAATAAAAATGACAACAGCTAATTCTGCGAGAAGTGTGGTCAGCAAGAGATTTTTTTCTCCTATTTAACTTGCATTTTTTTTTTTTTTTTCAATTTTGGGTATTTTGTGCAAGCAATTTTTAGCATTTCACATGCATTTTTTGAGACTTTGAAATGCAATTTAACGCGGGGCCAGATTATTTTGTTGAGCATAATTTATCGATGCACTTAACGTTGATTTTCTAGAAAGTGGATTTAAAACACTTGTGAACTGAGATGACGATATATCACTATACATAATATGTACATAACAAATTTCATGGTAAATGTTTATGAGCATAAGATAGTGTCATATGACAGACATTCTTATGAGGTACCGAAACGGTCTTAATACAAGCCAAAATTCAAAATTCAATCATAGAACACAATAAAGTTTATTTATTGAAATTGAGTTTAAATCAATCATAGAAAACAATAAAGTTTATATACTTAAAAATAGCTTGTAAATTTATATGTGAACATTGAGTGTAGATGAAGTAAAAAAAAAAAAGAGGCCGAAAAAAATTATGGAAGATCATCTCAAGTAACATTTAAAAAAAAAAAAGATAAGATCAAAAAAGGTTATAAGAATGGAAGGATGAATATTTAAGAAACATTATGTGCTGTTAACTATATGCATGCAATAGTCGCAATGGCACAGAATGGAATGCCTCCTAAGAAGAATTTATTGAAAGAGTCACTGCCCATAATCTATTCTGATCTATAACATTAATATACAGTTTTATTTACATTAATAATTTAATGATTCACCCTCCATATGCAGACTTTTGCAACTGTTTAAATCAGATGTGCCCAAAAGAAATACATGTGTATTGTAATAGAAATTAGAATACACGCACAATTGTGCAATGCCAAAACTTTGGAAGTTTTTGCATCCTCATAACTCATCTTCAAATACACCAGAAGTTGATTTTCTACTGCATGTTTTGATTCTGATAATATATTAAACCATAGAACTTTACATGAGAGAAAATGGCAATCAATAAAGAAAGACTGGGCCAAATTGCAGGTTTTAACCATTATAACAGTTTTCATAAGATTTACTACAGGAGAAAAATGAAGAGCAGGAAGCAAAAAAAAATTGTACATTGCCGGCACAATGCAAATAATTGTAAATCTTATGTATGAAATATAGTGTATCTCCTGTATGAAATCGATGTGCAACATCCAGGCAATTGACCATTCCACTAATGGCCTCACAATACATGTATATGGTTAGTTGTGTCATCTCTTTGCAAACATGAAAATAAAAGAATGCTTAAATGGTCTCATTATTTGTTTAAGTGCAGGAAGGAAATTGGTTTCAACATTGATCACTTACTAAACACACCAATTCAAAACAAGGTGATTTACATGTATATAAAACAATCAACTGTTCAAATCACATGTATGCATAACAGGCAGGTATCACCATACTAGGTATTAAAAAAAAATATTCACAGAAAATCAGAGCTTCTCTTTAGATGTCATTAATATTCATCACAAATTCCTCATCCCTATGACTTCCACTTTAATTACTAAAAACATTCCTGAAAATGTCAAATTATTTGCAATTCAAGGTACCTCCAAAAACATTTTATCAACCTCATAACATATTAATCACAACTGACATAAGGCAATATCTTTAGCTTTGCATGAATACTCAATACCCTGTCTCATGATACATGTAGTCTGTATGACACTACAAAATACATACATGTACATGTAATACACTATCATCTAATCTTCTTAATTCTTTTTAGCACAAGCGCAGTTTACTTTTTATCATGCGCTTTTTTTTTGCACTGATTAAGGAATAACACTGAACAGTGGATATCACTAATGAATCATGAAGAGTTCAATTCCATCTGGGTACACTGGGGTGCATCATGACATGTACATGTACTACACCTGTCAATCTCCATCCATCACTGTCTCGTAAACAAAAGCCTGTTTCATGGATGTTTATCCAGTGCATCCCCACATGTTGTTAGGCCATCTTTTTTGCTGCCTACATCCTCTTGTTTTTCTCTTTATTGCTCCTTGTAATACAGCTTTTCTATTTTCTGAAGAGATGGGAGAAGGTACAGACTGAATGCCAAAGTCAGCTGGATAAAATAATGTTAGAATTTTTTTAAGAGCTTAGGTTGGGAGAACAATCAAACCAAGAGCATGGCAACATCCATAAAAATATTGCATAGCGAGCTTTATTTTAATTGACAATCAATTTTGTTTCTCTCATTAAAAAAAAAAAAAAAGCCTGTATAGATACAGCAAAATCTGCACCCTGTGTAATATATGTATAAGAAGAGATTTTCTAATACATGTACGTATATTACATCAACGGACAAAGATCACAGTATATTTACAATTTAATCAGTCTCATGCAGAAACAAGGCACAATATAGATATGATGATTGTGTTGGATTTAAATTTAAACATTATGTTAAGTCTATGGTAGATCAGAAACAGAGCCAAAATATACATCTAGAAAGAAGAGACATTTCAAATAATGAGAGAAGAGGCAAAGAGAGTCACAATTACATGTATGTATGTCCATTGAAGTCGAATACAGAGACATACTTTTGCTGTTCTTAAATTAACATGTCCACATGCTACTGCAAAGGTTGACAACAGTGAAGTACATGAAACATGCTACATGTGTACTGAGAGGGAAATGTATGTATCAGAGAAGTGGGAACATCACTAGTTGGTAAGATTTTTTTGTTGAAGAGAAAGCACAAGACAGCTGTTACCAAACACTACTAAATTAATTGCTGGCTTAAAGTTTAAGCTGTAACTGATTCAATCCATTTACTGAAGATAGCAAGAAAGACAAATGAGCACAAACAACTCATCATCCCAGAATAATATTAAAATTTTATCTTGTAGTAAGAACAATTTAATTCTGAGGCAATCAACTGGTGGCTCTTGGAGAAAGAATATACTCAAACAAAAAATGTTTCAAGGTGTCACAGGGCACTCAACCCCCCCAAAAATGCTGATAATTCAATACAAAACAAACGATTCCACAACAAAAAGGCTGACCTATCCTTTCATATGTAAATGAATGATGTGGAAATGCAAAAACAATAACCATCATTAATTGTATTGATATAATATAATCCCTTCATAAAAAAAAATAATAATTTATAAAATACATCTAGAAACAGGATCAGCTGAAGAGAAAGAAAAAAAACAACATGTAGATCCAACTGTTGGAAGAATACAGAATGTGAAATTTTACTCTCACAATGAGATAATAGTTTTAAATATATAACCATCATTTTAAAATCGAATGTATTAATGTACGTCTATTTGCTTGCAGCAAACAAGTTAAATTTCCATCAGCCCAACTGGTACATATTTATTACATATAAACTGTATGAGAGTCAGGGTTGTTGATTTTTTAAAAAAAAATCAATATCATCGATTTTTTTTATTTAAATCGGATTTTTTTTATTTAAATCGGAATTCTTTTGAATTAAATCAGATTTTTTTAAGTGCATTGATTTAAATCGGATTTTTTTTATTTAAATCAGATTTTTGAAATTTAAATCA
>JBCAUA010010493.1:0-13161 GCA_038406235.1 Peronia verruculata | reverse complement strand
CATACATACATACATATATACATACATACATACATACATACATACATACATACATACATACATACATACATACATACCGACGGACGGACGGGCGGACAAACAAACATATTACCTACATACAGACACACACAGTCATATAAATAGAAGACAGACAGACAGGCAAACAGTTAGGCAGGTAGGCACACAGACATGCTGACTGATTGACCGACTGTTGACTTAGGATTATATGACCATTAGATAAATTGACAACCAATCAAAAAGACTGACTAATTGACAGACTGGCTGATAAACAAAACAAACAAACAAACAAACAGATAGACACACTCCCTCCATCCATACATGTAGATGCTATTGAAACTCATCTTTTGTCTTTCTCTGCTCACCCTTCCAGATGCTGGTGTCCCGCCCAGTTCACCGGTGCCCACGTAGACTACACCAACAACATCTGCTGGATTGCCAACACCTACTACATCCCCATAGACTTCATCGTGCCACAAGACATCAACAAGAGGACGGAGAACGAGCTGACCTACTACCAGTGGGTGCCAGTGATGTTACTCATCCAAGCGCTCATGTTCTACCTACCCTGCATTATGTGGAGGCTGCTGAACGGCCAGTCTGGGATCAACGTCGACAGGATCGTCTCTCTGGCCAGCGACGCCCAGTATGAGGCGCCGGAGGTTCGAATCCGCACTATCAAGTACGTGGTCCGACATATAGACCGCTGTTTGGACAACCAACGAGAGAGCCGACATCGATGCTGCGTCACGTTACGTCACATCCTGTCTGCCAAGTTGTCCTTACTCTGTGGGCGTCGCTATGGCAACTATCTAGTCTCCACGTACCTGGCCATGAAGGTTCTATACATCTCCAACGCCATTGGTCAGTTGTTCATGCTGAACGCCTTCCTGGCCACTGATTATAACCTGTACGGCTTTCAGGTGTTGGAGGATCTAATCGTCGGTGACGAGTGGACGGCTTCGCGCCGCTTTCCCCGTGTCACCATGTGTGACTTTGACATCCGTCAGATGACCAATAAGCACCACTACAGCGTCCAGTGCGTGCTGCCTATAAACCTGTTCAACGAGAAGATCTACATCTTCCTGTGGTTCTGGCTGGTCTTCGTCTCCGTCTTGACCTGCTACAGCTTCATGGCCTGGCTCTGGCACATGGTCTTCCCATCATCCAGGATACACTACATCCGCAAGTTCCTTAAGATCATGGATCGCATCGGCTCGGGCCCAGACAAGAAGCTGGCCACGCGCTTCACCATGGAGTATCTACGCCACGATGGGGTTTTCACCCTCAGACTCGTCGGTAAAAACTCGAGCGACATCGTGGTGGCGGAAATTGTCTCCGGATTGTGGGATCTATACCGAACTAAAAAGTCCATCCAGATACGGAATACGACATCCTTGCCTTCCAACGGTCATGAAAGTGACGGTGAAGATGTATAGTAGATAGTGAGTGTGACTTAGGACCTTATTCAATTAATTTATTCATCTTCTCTTTGTTGTTGTTTCTTTTTCTCTCATCTCAATATTTTGATGCAACCATTTTATTCTCCCCCCCCCCCCATCCTTATCACGTGACCCAGTTTTGTTTGTTTGTAACGAGCGCCTGAAAGTTAAAAGTGCTGTAATCTGCACAGAACGAGTAATTGACAGCACAATCTGTTCTGTTCTGTGAGTGCATAAATGTCTTAATCCACTGCAATTTTAGACATTAGCTTTTCCAACAAACTGACACAACAGTTCGATAGACATCGACGACATGACTTCCCGCCTGGACTGTCCACTGTTTCCATGGCATGGAGCAAGAAAAGATTCCGGGTTTTCCCCAGATATCCAGCTCTTCAGTCAAGTACAGTACGCCATTGGTTTCATTTTGCTGTGAGCTGTAAAAGATCGATCCTGGCGGAGTTTCAGTGGTTCATTTCTTGGGGAAATTCCCTGTCCCAACCCTCACCTCACCCCTCTCCCCGCCCACCCCTAACCTTTCACTTTTTAAGTAAGAAACGTAAATGATTCCTGAAATAGGAAACTAACTTTGAAACAATCATGATTGAATGATGAATCAAATAATACACAACTTTTTTTTTTTTTAAATTTCACGACTTGTCTGCATTTCCGGGTTATGTCCCGAGCATCGATTCTAAGTGGAGCGAGACAATGCCTTCCAACATAGCTGCTGTATGGAACACAATTTGTGATAACGTTTTGTCCAGCTAGTACTTAGTAATATCATAATCTGAACTGTCTGGACATATTACGACAGATACAGATAAGACGCCGTTAATTTCTCCTTTGTCTAACTGGTTGTCAGCTTCCAGGGCATTTAATGTAGTAAATTGATGTGTCGCGTTATTTTTTAAATAAGACTGTGTTTAAAACACTCTTTATGGGAAAGGAGGGAGTGAGACAGAGCTAACGAACTATTAAGGCTATGTTAATAACCAATGTCTACCAACTGTCTATACGGACGGTGTGACAGTATGTACCAATTCTCAAATCTCGACATCTAACGTTTTATTTTTTTTTCCCTTCTATCACAGATAACATTACCTACTTCTGTAAATACTGTGGATACATTAATATCTTATGGAACTACAATACCCGCTGTTTTGGCACATCTCTACAGACAAAACTTACTTTTTTTTCTCCTTCTGTTATTGATCTTAGAGCAAAATTGCCGAAATCAGATCTCAAGTCCTGAATAGTGGGATTTTCCGCCTTCCATACATAGATGAGATGGCCTTTCATATTTCGATATTCTTATGTGCTGACGCACCGCACAATGACTCACCAGGTAAGCATAGCACATAGCCATAGCAAAGACAACAAACACAACAGAAGAACACTCGGGGTTTCCATACCTTATCTGATCTAGGCGCAAAAACTGCTGAAATTCGATGACGATTCTCCAGTCAAGTAATAAAATCACGGCTATGCCTGCAAGCCACTAGAGCATTCTCATAAACAGTTCCGCCATTTGGGGTTTATGCTCAGCCCACGGTTATAGAACAGAAAAACGAGGAAACATCTCACTGCTGTGGTGATAACCCAGGGCCAGAGGGTTTTTATTCCAAGGGTAAATGGATGGATAAATGGATGGATGGATGGATGGAGTGATGGATGGATGGATTAATGGATGGATGATGGATGGACGGATGGATTGATGGCTGGATGGATGGATGAATGAATGAATGGATGGATGGATGGATGGATGAATAGATGGATGGACGGACGGACGAGTGGGAGATTGGATAGACGGATGGACAGATGGAATGACTGATAAGTGAAGTAACAAGTAGAGTGCTAGATGGACGGAATAGTGACCTGTTGGGCAGATAGATAGACAGACAGACAGATTAATCGGGCAGGACTGATGGATTTATCCATGAATATCAAATGAGTTTTATAAAGTGTCTCTCGCTCACGTCCCTAAAATATTTATAATTTTCAGTTTCCACAGATTTTATAAGGCCAAAAAGAAGGCAATTTCTAAGAACTGGATGAAGGATTTCTAAGAAATATAATGTTGTTTATGGCTGCAACGTTTGTGTTAGTATTCCACTATTTCCTAGAAAAAATAATCATGTCACAATACAATATGAAATTACAAGTACGCCCTTAAATACTTAGAAATATATATATATAATATATCCAAATATATATATTTAAAATGTCTGCCAATTATATATATTATATATTTATATATATATATATATATGCACAGATGCGAGAGATAAGAATTTGCAGATCTCGCAACCAAGAAAAAAAATAGAAATAAAATGTTGACTGCAACTCTTTCTTTTTTCAACTGAAAATGAGACTTTCAGCCGAGCCCTTACAGAACAGTTCAGGTAAAAAAAGATGATTTTGCCCTAAATGAAAAATATATATAAAAATCCCCAATTTTTTTTTTTTTTTGGACAAGGAGATCAGGCTGAAAAATAAAGAATCGGGTATGATTGTTCGGCAGCTGTACTGTTTGTCAATCTAACTGCATCCAGCTTGTTCACCGAGTTTGCCATCTATGATAATTCACAAAAGAATCTCTGAATGTTGTGCCTGGACAGATTGATTGATTGATTGATTGATTGATTGATTGATTGATTGATTGATTGATTGATTGACAGCTCTGGGATGACATAGTCAGAGCAGACTGATGACTGAACCAGACCATTAATGCAATTTTATCTCCATATTTAACCCAGGCCAATAATTAGTATTACTATTACTATGATCTATATGCTGCCCATATCTAAATGCTGTTTCATGTAACATAACATCAGTGAAAAGAGTCACATATTTTATGTCTGTGAAGTTTATATCATTTATACTATGTCACAACATGTTCTTGTCTATGGAGCACAGAGGCTTTATCTCCACACTGGGGCCAACTGTTGCTTGATAACAGAATCAGAATCAGCTGATGAAAATCTTTTAATCAGAGCTGAAAAAAAATTACAAAACCCAGTACAATTTTTTAATGTTTTGAACATAATAATGGAGAATCTTTTTGACTAGCTCTTTTACTTTCTCTTGTCAAACACAAAGGGAGTTAAACAAATGCGGTAAAAACATTGATCACACAAAATTTTAATAAAACTATTATGGTAAGAAGATTTTTCTTACACCATAACTTTTTTAGAATAATAAATTCATAATGCATGTTTTAAACAGGGAGTGCAAAAGTTTTTTTTTTTTTTTTTAACAATAATGTTACACACTCCTTGTATCTGGCAAAGGGAAGTAATAGAGCTTGTCAAAATGATTCCACGTAAGATATCTTTACTATGATTGCCGTGTTCCTACTATTGACCTGTTATCTTTCTTCCTCTATGTCATGGCGTAACCATCATCATCTTCAGTGCTCTCAAGACATTTCATTGACGGCAAGGTTGGGTCCAGTGTTGATGCAAATTCTCTTTGACATCCAGTTGTACATACTATATCGCTATGCTCTGATTTGGGTCAATTTGTCCTCTATACAACATGGATGGGTTCATTGATCTGTTGAGACTTTTCTTGTAGACGATGTTTCTGTGTGAAAATGAGAACAGAGCCAGCGCTGAATTTGAAACACACTTAAATTAAATTGTATCCGGAGATACAAAAAGTGACAACAAATACATTTGAGATGCGACACGATGAAATCAGGCACTTGTCAAACTGAGGTGACTGAAGAAATCAAGTTTTTTCAACAGTGAATGAATTTTTAATGCATTTTTTTTTTTACAGAACCCTTCTACATCATTCTAAAAAGGTATCTGAGAATTAAATTTGCTGAAATAGATTAAGTAAAAGCCTAAAAATTGTAATTTAATGGCACGGCCTGACAAGGATCAATAAGGATAAACAAAAGTGATCACCCATTTTCACACTAAATTCAGCTGCAACAACAGGTCACCCCATTGTCTTTGATTGCCAAGATCTCAAGTTCTACATAAGATAGAACAAAAAAAATTTGACAGAAAGGGAAATGAATAATCTTCACAGTGATACCAATAATTCCATATGCTCAAAATTTGACGAGAGCCTGATTTCAATATGTTGCATCTCATTTTATTTTTTGCAATTTTTTTGTGTAGATTTTGTCAGATTTATTTTCACCTTCTATAATAGAATGTTAAACTGTCAATGTCTTAACACAATTACCCTTGCCATTTTCCAGAGCTTCTGTGTAAAATGTGCTTTGCTATTAATATGGGCATACATTATTGACATAAACAACTCTTAGGCTAAATATGAAACAAGATGAAAGCTGGATTTATTCTTTTCAATATTTTTTGTTGTTGTTTTTTTTTTACTTCACCTAAATCACAACTTTGACTCAAGCAAAGTGAGTCTGTTGGTTGCTATCAAAACTTTTAAAAATGACTTGAGAAATTGTGTTATCATGGTGGCAAAATATTTTGCAGTGATTTTATTAGATAGTGTGGTAAATTCACATGTGTTTCAGTGTCACTTTTCTGGAGTGTGCGTGGAGCACAGAGTGATCAAATCCAAAATGTCATAAATAAATACAAACTGTGGTCCAGCATGTTTTGATGATAAGTACTTAAGTAAATAAAGTGAAAACTTCATGCCTATAGATTAAATATCACAGCCTACAAATTTGGGTATTAGAAATAAGAAAACATCACTGGGATAAAACCCTAGAGTCTGCATCTCTTTTCATTTAGTGGCATAGTAAGCCTCTTCTTTAATATTGCCCAGTATAACATTTGCCAGCTTGCACCCAACATCCTAGAAATGTTTCTATAGTTTTATAGAATTTCAGACATTTGATGATCTTGAAACAGGGACAAAGCAATATCCTGAAATAAAAGAGTACGTAAGTTTATGAGTGTTGGATAAAAGCTAATTAAAAGCATTGTTTTCTCTTTTCAAATAATATTGTCAGATTATATATACAATCGTTAGTGAATAAAACTTGATGAATGATGGACCAATAATTGAAGCGTAATTCTGGCATTTTAAATGCTATAGTAAATTGTTAGAAATCTGAATATGACATTGAAATTTGGTATTTGATACAAACTGGTGAATTTGGAATTTAAAAACCCACATGACTAGCTAGTTTACAAAATGAGAAAATAGTGTTGGTGAAAACTGATTGCTACAATTGAGCCCAAAATCTCCCCTCAGGTTTTTTTTTTTTTCTTATTGTGAAAGATGATGTTATTTGTTATGTTCTTGCCAGAGGCCCTGGCCAAAGACCGGCCAATTTCAAGGGCCCAATATAACTACGCAGCTATTATCTGTGAATTTAGTCATTCTAAATTGAAAATAATAACCACTACATTACCATTGTTATTATAATGATATCTATAAATACATGTACATGCTCTCATTTTCACTTTCGATCTAAATACCTTGTGATTTTATAAATAAAGTGTTTATTTCTTCTGTCTTGTATAACAGAAAATAATTGATTTGTTACTTTGATGCTGCGTTTATGGTGAATAGAAGGTATGATCTGTAAAAATTTAATGAGTTATGATTGGATGAGAGAAATGAGGTCACAATGACATCAGCTGGACTCTTGGTTTGTATAGGAGTGAAAGGACATGCATTTAGTGTTTATTTTCCACTTAATTACAATTGTTTTGCTTTGAATCACATTACTTTTTTTCTTTTGTACATGATCAGATTTGTTTTCAAATGTTTGTAATGCCCATATTTAGTTGTTTTGGAGAGAGTTGTTTTTTTCTCCTTTATCAGCAGTTCAAATACATTTTGAGTATTCTACGCCATTGTGGTAAATATAAAAAGGTGGGTGGGAGGAGATGAAATGTCTTGCGACCATGGCAAATGAGTTGAAAGTCGTGCTGGACAATAGAGATATATGGCTGTTTTGGTGGTTTTTAACTGCTTTCTGACTAAGATACTAAATTTTTTTTTGTTTTCACAAAACAACTATTTTACCTGTTTTAATTTGAAAAAAGAAATATTTTGGTATCATAGTTGGAAAATAGTGAAAAATGGTCAAAAACAGCTGTGATTTGAAATCACCCAGCGCGACTTAAGACTCATTTGCCCTGGGCGCAATTCGCAAGACAAATATCAAGTCCACAGTTTTGTACAGTTTCTCATGTCTTTGATAAAGTGACAATCCGGCTTATTTGTGCACATTTTGTTGTTGGAAAAAGAATCATGATGCATCTAGTCTAAGTTCGTCCTGAGTTTGCTGATAAAAGAGCAATCACTAGGCCATTCTAACCTAAGATCTCAGCTCATGAAAAATTAGGGCTGAATTTCTAGTCCAAGCCATAGAACTTTGTGAGAGCACAACTAACCACAGGTAGTAGACACAGATCTAGATGTCACATAAGACTTTTCTAAGAGACCATTTTGTTTTTAGAAATTTGAAACTAGAATAGTTTCAATCAATTTTGGTGACAAATTTCATCAGCTGAGTCATGTGAGAAAACCCTGAGCCATTGTGAGTATAGGAATGAAAGAAATTATCCATTAATATAAAAAAAAAAATTAATGCATCAGAGGGGCCACCCTTTCACTCTGATTTTGAAAGATATGTTGCATATCAACTGGACAATGTTGAGACAAAGAAAATTACCGCTTTGTTCAGAAAAATTGAAAAAATGCAGCCCGTTTTAACATGTTTTCTTGTGCATTGAGATTTCGTGCAAATTGTCATAACTACACCATCAGACAGTATCACGTATGTTGTACATACCAACAGTGGGCATTTGCTGTTGATTTTGCATTTTTTTTTTACAGGTCTTTTTGTTAGTTGTTCATCACTGCCAATTAAGACAAAAGGTTTTTGTTTTTTGCAATTATAGTAGGTCAATTTTCTAAGTTTTGTTGTTACGTTAGTTTAGGGCACATTTATTTTATCAGTTACAATATTAATAAAAATGGCTTATTTTGCTTGAAGTACTGCCTTCCTGTTCTTCAGTGTGCAGAGATGATGCACATCTTAATGCAGGTGAATTAGGGTTATTTGCAAAATCTACTCATTCATACCAACTTTATTGGGTAGTTGGATGATCAACACAGAATTATTACACTGTTCTAGCTATTTTACCTTTTTTTAATGTAAAGTCACAAATTTACTATATGACAAACACTAACTCATAAGTCTTTTGGGCAAATTTTGATCAATCGATCTTCCAATCTTCATTTTACAAGTTCCTTTGAATTCTGAATTCAGTTTCTTCATGTTTGTTTTTTTGTTATACAAAATCCATCTCAGAATTTGGGAGTTTAAAACCAAATAACCTTGCCTTATTTTAGCATCTCAGAGATTATTAAAAATAATGTTTAACACGGTCTTGTACAAATGGGGATGAGCCATGATACATTTCGTCCCTTGAGAACCTAGTTGTCCTACGAATGACTGTCACTGTTTTGAGTAAATTGTACTTATGGAGTTAACCTTCTTGCCATTATGGACCACAATGGTGGCATTCCTACAGCAATGGACCTCGATCATGGTTCTGCTATGTGTGGTTGATAGCAATTGTTTTAGTTCCATTATTATTTTGACAAGTCGATGGTGTTAACTCTTTTGACTCTTTACTTGGAAGGGTTAGACTTAGTCATTTTTCTTAGTTCTGACCAAGGCGGAGGTGACTACAAGCAAAAGTAGAGCCAGCAAAGTGAGTGATAGATGATGGCAACATTTTAGCTCCATTTTAAGCCAAATTTTCATTAAATAATACTGTTAACTTAAGCTGCGAGAGGGTTAAAAAAATTCTTCTACGAAATTTGGCTCTAAATACTGACATTGCTTTTTCTGAAATTTTTGTCAGTTTGTAGTTTAAACAGTTTGGCTTTAAAAGGTAAAAAATTGCAATTTTTTCGTAAAGCAATGGCAGTGCCACTTAAGATATTTAAGTTCTCCAGAGTCAATTTATGGTTTTGAAAGAAAGAAAGGGTAGAGATAAGAGAGGTATGTGAGAGAAAAAGATATCAAAAAGGGAAAAGAAAACAAAAAGTAGAAATGAATGTCCTTATTTGCCCATGTTTATTCCATGACCTTCTGGGACCATGTGTACAAACCTGATGCATTAACAACAAATGAATTATTTAAGAAACCATCTTGCAAACATTTGTGACAGCGCCTTACAACCAATGGATTAAACTAGTCGTTGACTAGTTCAAGCTTGTACTAATTCATTACAGATTATCATACGATATGAAAATTATGTCTACAGCAGTTTGGAGTTGCATTTACTAAATATAGTATTTTGATGGCTTTACTCAGTTATTACAAATGTTCTTCATTATTTTTTTTTTTTGTAACTTCAAAGGTAATGTTATGCTTCAGTTAAATCACTCCAGTCAGATACAATCCCATAGCTGTCCTTCAGCGGTCATATATGCTGAAAAATACTGCAATAGCTGTTTCAATAATGCAGGTCTAAATTCAGTTCAGTACCTGCACAATTTTATATGTGCAGTTAGTTTTGTTGTTGTTCATATCTGTGTTTGTATTTAACAAAGTGCAAAGCAATATAGAAAAACCTATTTTGTTATCAACATTGACTGATTATGGAAATCTGATATATTTCTCAGCTGGTATGACAATTTTTTTTTTTTTTCACTTCGGCATTTTGTTGTTGTTGTTTTGTTTTGAAAGTTTGAAAGACGAGGAAAGTCAGTAGATCTATCATATAATGCATGGACAACTGCTCTAGTTTGAGTGAGTCCTTACCTCCTCTGCTGATAGCCAATGTTACCCCATCAAGTCTTTAGTGCTGTATTTATTTTGCCTCAAGAGGTGATAATGAGATTCTTACCTTGTTGCATCTTGCCTTTTGCTTCATTTCTCACCTGAAGGATCTACCTTAAAGCATAGATGTACCTATAGCACGCATCTTAAAACTTTTAGGTAGTTGTGCCCAAACTGACATTAAAATGTTTAGATGAAGCAATGATAAATGAGTGAACAGATAGCTAGGTAGAAAAATAAATAGATAAATATAATAACTAATGAATAAATGTATGTCATAAAGAAATAATAAAGGAACCAAAAAAAAAAAAAAAGAGAGAGAGAACTGGAGAAATAAGAAATAAAGACAGTAAAAAAATAAGTAAATAAATAAATAAATAATAAAAATAACTGAATAAATAAATAAATATAAAATAATTAAATAATACATAAATAATTATAGTGCTAGCAGAAAGTGACGGGCACCAGATAAAGGGAAAGAATCCTGACAAAACTCATGTAGTCATCTTGTATTTAAAGCTACTATCCCCTATTATTCAACTCAATCGTGAAATAATGATTTATTATTGTTCTTAATTTTTTTTTTCTTTTAGTTTCTTGTCCCCTCTGAAAATGGCAAGAGAATTCTCTCTTCATTTCTTTTACACGGACACAATGCTGCTCAAAAGAAACATAGACTCTCTTAAGAAAATGTTATTGATTTGATACTATGACGAAAGTGTTAAGAAGTACCTATAATCTATAGTTGGAAGTTGTAATTCTTTGTGGCCCTAGCCTAAGATTTGATATTAAATTTGTGCTGGTTTCAAAAACTTTTTAATTTATGTTTTTCTTTTATTCACATTTTATAACTGCCTTAAACTTTCAGCTAATAGTAATGAAAGGTGAATCAGAACCAAGCTGCCTGAGAACAGTTTATTTTTACACGTAGCATTCGAGCAAGTGGTTTTTTTTTTTTAGATAGTGTTTGAATTTAACCAGTTTAAATGTGTGCAGTCTATTTCTTCTTTTTATGTGCATTTTTAAACACTTGTTAGATAGCCAAACTTTTGATCTAAGCTGCATTAGGCATTTACCTTGGTGTGTTCACTTCAGCGTAATTTAATATTTTATTTTTCAGTATACTACTTTATGCTTAGAAATGTTCTGTTTATTCACAGTTCAAATCTGATCTCATTGAAGGAATAGGGCAGAGATCAATATAATTATTTAGCTGTTTCTCATCAGATGCAGTTAATGTTCCACTGTTCATTCTAGGAAAGAGCATTTTGTTGAAATGATATGCCAGTAGCCTTTATGGGAGAATGATAGCTTATCAGTTCTTAAAGGATGAGACAAAAATATGGTATGATTGGTTTGTTCCTGAATATGATAACATGAGAACACTTTTTAGGAAGTACAAAGTTTAATAAATATTTCCACTGGAATGCATTGTATTTTAAAGGCAGGATACCACTGCTTTAGATTGTTGTTATGCCACTTCTTAATTTTAGATGCACTGGAAGATGGAAGTGAACGGCATATGATAAAATGATGGCATTTCATTTTAGTTCTCCTGCGTAACTGATAACTCAGTGGGTTATTTTTTTTTCGTTTTTTGTTGTTGTCGCTGTTGTTGCTTTTTTGTCTGCTTTTATTTGTGTGTTTTATTTTATTTATTTTTTTTAAGTTGTGCTCTGTCTTCCGGAATGTCAACTGAGTGGTCAGATTGTATGACTGTAAATTTATGAAATGTGTTAACCTTATCATGAAATTAGTGCTAATTTAAATTCATAATTAATTCTGGCAGAATGTGAAATTAAACAGATTCCAGGTAGAGAGAATTAATTTTATGAGGCAAAAGGATCTCTGGTGAGTGTACAGTAATAAAACCAAATAAAAAAGCTGGTTGAATGGAAATCATTGAAGATGGAGAGAAGGGGGGTAGGGAGGGAGAAATAGAATAAGAAAGTTATACCAACTTTGCTCTGTTGTTGTCATTGTTGTTTCCAGTCAGAACAGTCAACAAATTCTATCTAGCCCAATCACATCAGTATAAATAATAATTGTAAATATCGTCTTGATAATGAAAGTCTATTTTTTCATACCATTGATTTGTATAGTGTAACATAGTATTGCAATGTAATTCTTCCTGTCTTGTTCCTTTTTTTTTTTTTTTTAATTTTTTCTTTTTTAACATTTTGTTGTCTTACTGCATTTTTCATTCCTCATGTTTTTTTCTTTCCACATAATATACCATGTTGAAATTAATAAACTTGAAAAAGAAATAAAGATACAAAAGATTACTGTAATCTTTATTGTTGCGTCTTCTTTATGGTATTATTATTTTTGTGTTTAATTTTTTTTTTTTTTTTTGATTAAATTGCAATTTGTAATTGTTCTTACAGCTGTTTAACATTTTGATTGAAAGAGGAACAATAGGCTGCATTTCAGTTCTGGCGTAGTTTTACTTCTACAGTGTTGCCAGTGAGTAACAACATGTTTGTTATTATCAGTCAACATGATGAAGGGTGAATGAAATTCAGGGTGAAGAAGAAGTGAAAACACACAGATAGACCAAACAAAGACAGAGAAAGAAAAGAGTGAAACAGAAAATGAGTGAAAGACAATCAGCAAAAGAAAAGACAAATATTATTCCTTTGATATAAACTCATTTTTCCCTGACTTTTTTTCAAACCTTCTCATAACTATTGAAATTATAGCACTTTCCCTCAGACTCCTAGATTTCAAAGAGTGTTAAAAAAAAAAGATAGCATGTGTTCTGCAGCTCCACTACGAGCAAATTTCTTGCATCACTCTGTTAGCATTGTTCTCTCTCTTTCTCTATCCATCCATCCATTCATGCATGCATGCATCCATCCATCCATCCATTCATCCATCCATCTATCCATCCATCCATCCATCCATCCATCCATCCATCCATCTATCCATCCATCCATCCATCCATCC
>JBCAUA010010482.1:0-13161 GCA_038406235.1 Peronia verruculata | reverse complement strand
CCGCCAGGGTCCGACCGCCCCCCCCCCCCCCCCTTAATATGTCTACAGGACTTAGCCCTCTTCTCTTTTGAGATGACCAGTTTCCCTCTCAATATGGCGTGGTTTACCTGTAACAAAGACTTATTATCCAACGAGCCATGTTCAGTTGTGCCAAATAAAATCGATCCTTGACTTTGACGGAATTCCTGTGAAGACTATTATAAAATTTCCAATCTCTTCCAACAGGTCTTTTGTTTGATTTAGACGTGACGATGAACTGCTCCAGGTAATCAAGTACATGTATTATTGTTTTTACAGTTATCCCACATTTGGGATTCTGTCATTCCATTTTTATATAGTAGGATATTTAGTTGGATAAACGTTACTTATTGATTTCCAGTGAAGCACGTGTACTCTTGTTTCCTTCATGCAATTAAACGATGTCTTCCAATATTCATTATCTGTAAAATCTTTCAGTGTTATTCTTTTGGTTCCTCCAGAAATCTCAAAGTACCCAACTACTGACAATGTAGTTTAACTGAGTAATGCTTAGCTCCCATACTTTTGGGTGAAGTCTTGTAAAGGTAAACCTCCATCCCCATCGTTTATATCATTTATAATACTTGCAGTTTACCACATTCGACGCAGCTTTTCAGAGACAATGTTGTATTGTCTTTGTTATTGAATAGAGCCGAATTTGCGGCTGCTCCGGTATTGAGAGATCCTTTATCACTCATTTTGAGGATATTGCTAAAAAAAAAAAAAAAATCTCCTACTAAGGCCTTTATTTGCTTCAGGGGCTGCAGGATCCCTTACCAGGATATGCTGTCTATAGGATTAAGCACTAAAGTACAGTCGTTTGTTGTTGTTGTTGTTGTTGTTGTTGTTGTTGTTGTTGTTGTTGTTGTTGTTGTTGTTGTTGTTGTTGTTGTTGTTACTATAAAACAAGTAAAATAATAAGCTTAAAGAAACTGTTTTGATTTTTCCAAAGGATTCTACTGATTCATTATCTGGGCTGCCCCAGTGCTGGCGTACAGATCGTAGAGTGGAATTTCAGTTACAGAGATGTCTTAGCTGTTAAAATTTGAGAGCGGACTGTTTGTCTGCCGGCTAGGTATAGTTATTAATATTTTCACTAGAGATTTCAATGTGTATGGATGTGTGCATGCATGTGTGTGTTTTTACGTGCGTAGAATGCATGTGTATAGATGTGTGTCTTGTTGTTGGTTTACTGTTTTCATGTAAGTTGCTGCTGCCTAAAGTTTCTATAATGAACATACTGAAGACCTGGCATCAGAACTGTATAGTTGGAGTTTCCCCTGCATTGTTTTACAAGTGCATTTCAAACCAACACATATATTTCGCAGTTCTATACAATGATATTGAAATGGTAGATCTTGGCATCTTCTCTTCCATGAAATATGTTTTCAAAGATAACTAAAACTAACTCAAGCGTGCCTTCAGTGCATTCGTATAACACTGATGTGTAAACATGCTTCTCTTACGTCAAACTTCTGAACAAAAAGAACTTGTATAAAAGGGCAAGTAATATAATAATTATACAGTTTTCGTTATCGCTTCCTTGCCTCCCAAAAGAATTAAATGACACATCAGAAGAACGTCATACCAGTAACTAGTTTAACGATCATTTAAACGAACAAATTTTAATTTAATACGTTATCCTTTTCAAGTCCCTTTTATTCCTTTGCATGCACAATGTCCTAAGTGAGCTGACAAGAGAAAGAAATTTTAAAAAATATTTTTTTTTAAAATAATCAATAGATGAATTGCATCAAACTAGCTGTGTCCAAAAAAAAAAAAAAAAATCGACAAACCAGTTTATTGAATAATATTCCCATGTGTCAGGCCTTGTAAAAACCATCTTACAAAACACAGTCAGAAGGAGTTGCAGAAGAGGAGTTAAAAGGAGAGATGGAAGACAACTTCCGAGAATGAACAGTAATGAGACTAATTCACTGTTTCTCAAAGATCACTGGAAGGCAAAGAGGGTTGGAGAAAGTTAATGGCCTCATTTTTGAAATGCCCCAACGAAATGGGCAGAAACTAAGGGATATATAACAGGTAGCAGTTATCAAATACATGTAACAACAAACTAAACGACTCCTTTAGCAAATTCTATATAACGGAAAAGGAACGGAGTGAAGGGGGGGGGAAGAGATGAAGGGAGAGACCATAGTCTATCAACATAACATTTCGTCTAGAAGGAAAATTAGAAACATGGTAATGAAGTTGCCGGCCGTTTGAATTTCTTATTGTTAGCGCAAACACTGGAAATTTCTCCTATGTTAAGGAAAAATCAATAATATGTGAACAGTCAGTAACAACTTGAGGAAAATTGAAAAACCACATGATCTATTAATCGCTTGATTCATTTTCTTCTTAAGTTTTGCCCTCCGAAAACAACAATATTTGCGATGAAAAATTTTCTTATTCTCTATACTGTGAAATAAGAGAAGTTCTATTAGGAAACATCATCCAACGTCCACTGTGTTAGAGAAATCGATCTAGGTAAGTGTGCAGCATAATTGAGTTCACTAATATTTTGGGAATTTCCATCTACCCAAGAAAGTTTGTCTCTCTTCTCGGCTTGACCATGTTACGGTGAGTAGGAAATTTATGATGAAAAACTCTTCTTTATGAATGATAGCCTCATAGCCAATCGTAGAGAACAAGATTTCGGAACAAACTCAATGGTCTTTCCGGCAGGAAGTAAACGTACAACCAGGAAGTGAGGCAAACATGCGGCATTCGCAGTCTCTCGACTAGCCAAGATAACATAAGATACCAACTGTTGGCTAAAGTCATTTGAAACATCAAGCTGGGTAAGAATGGGCTAATTTATGCTTATTCCATTAGCCCGTGCTGTCACTTTCGCCTTTAGGGTGTCCGTCTTACACTCCAAAATACTATCTGGGTCCAATTCGCAGCCCAGACTCTCAACACTTCGAAAAAATCCACCTTCTTGAACCATTTATCTCTCACTCGTAAATAATCTTGTACCTCTCAACAAGATTTGATCTTGAAGTCCATGGTCACGATGGAATGTAATACTTTCATAAAATACTGATAATTTACCGGCAATCAAGTACATCAACATATTAATCACAATGAAGGTTAAGCGCTAATGTTTACATGATTTTGCCTCATTTCCGGTCTGAGCCAAAGGTCATGGGTTTTATCTGGAGTTACGTCAGTCTCTTTCACACGTAATTATTAACACACTTACTACTGCATGTATTATTGTTTGGGGAGTGTCTAGGTTCAGTTGGCTATGAGTCTGTTATTCACAGGGAAGAGTTTTCATCATAAATTTCCTACCCACAGTAAAAGCGTCAAGCCAAGAAGTGAGATATTGGCGAACTGTCCAAATAAGAAACCAATGGCTTTCGGCTCAGACCAGAAATGAGGCACAATCATGTAAACAATAGCGCTTAACCTTCCTTGATTATTGTGATTATACTTGATTTCCGATAAATTAAGCTTATCAGTATTTTATGAAATTCTTGTATTCCTTAGTGACCATGGACTTCAAGATCAAACCTTGTTCTGAGATACAAGAATATCTTCCGGCGAGAGATAAATAGTTTTAAGAAGCAAGACCGTGTTGACTTGTATCGAAGTGCTGAGAGTCTGGGCATGAGTTGGACCCAGATACAATTTTGGAGTGTAACACTGACACTCTAAAGGCGAATTTGACAGTGCCAGCTAATGGCATAGGCATAAATTAGTCCATTTCTACCCAGCGTGATGTCTTAAATGACTTCAACCAAGTTCTAATTTTAAAAATACATATATTTGGTATCTTATCTTGCCTAGACAAGAGACTGCGAATACCGCACGATGCCTCATTCCCAGTTGTAAGCTTACTTCCAGGGGGAAATCCGGTCGGGTATTTTCTGAAATGGTGTCTTCTACTATTTCTTTGAGATGGTTCTTTAAAGGGGCTGTTCATTGATTTAAAAAAATGAAGATGCAATCCATAATTATTTAGACCCTATTTTCATTCTTTAATACCAATCCTAGTACTAAAATCAATGATTCAAACGCCCATTATTGTTGAAAAATAATCTTTAGAAATAGGCTCAGTCACTTGAATTTATCTTAATTACATGACACATCAAAACGATTTAAATTTTGAACCACGTGAAAGTAGTTTTCTTGTTTGCCGAGAATCATTATCTTCATGTGGTGTCTCACCACAGACAGGAGTTTGGCAGTGAAGTTTATCGTTCTTTTGTTTTGTTTTGTTTTATAATGTGTTATAAAAGTGCCTTATAAAAGTTTTATCGACCTATAGACCTGAAAAGAGAGAAACTATAAAATCACCATAACAATTCTGCACTTATAACTATAACACCAAGAGCACTATAAGGCACAACGTTTATATTATTCAGAGCGTAGTCATAGCATTTCCCTTCAACAACGACGTTTTATATCCGTGGTCTATCCTCGGTGTAAAGTATTACAGTCTTGCCGTCGACTTTATGATATCTTAGGTGTTAAGAGCATCAAAATCATAGCCAGTGAATAATGAGATACTAGGTGGGTTGTATTCGACAGAAAACCTTGACAGGATGATGAGGAAAAAATAAATGCTACAGAAATAATTGTATTTGGTCTTACCATATTTATGCTAACTCTTTTTTATTGTCCACTTTTTCACGCTCTAAGCCTAGAACTTTTTTTTTATAATTTATTTATTTATTTATTTACTAATGACACCAAATACACCGGTAGCTTATCTTTGGCACTCCGCAGTGCTATCATAGAGCCAATCTTCATATCAAACAGCAAAAAGGAGACAGAAAAGGAACGGTATGAGTTGGGCGAGCCACTCTGTTACGACAGAGACACAATGACACAAACTACTGACACATACTGTGAAAATAAAAAAGCACCAGTTTTGCCGTATTGCACTCTTTTATAACAAATATGGAAAGGTGACAAAGTTTTCAAATCTCTTAGAAAAACGATATATATGTATACATTACATAGCTTACCGACAAAGTACCTAGAAATCAGAGAACACTCAATGATACAATACGTATTAAGTGTTTCAAAAAGAAAGCCTCCAACTTTCTGTTACGGCTACAGAAACTACTGATGCACATTATAAGGATGAATTTTGGCCCCGGCGATCGAAAAGGTCTTAGCTTAAGTTAGCGCTTAGAGTGTAAGCTATACAAGGAGCAAGCGCTTTATAAAAGCTCTCTATTATAATTAGGCCTACTACAACTACCATAGTCCATAAACTGTCTTGACAGCAGTGGATGGAGCCCAAATTTTGGGTGTGAATATTTATTTCAACTCTGTTTTTATGGCTTCTGTATTATATGCTTTGCTTTCACTGATAATACATTGTGCCGTTCCTTTTTTTTTTTTTTTAACCCATTGACTGTTTTTAAATGCCTAAAATAAATAACCTTAAGTTGTATGTGTGCTTCATATACGTTAAATCAACCAATGGATCATAAATCGATAAGAACAATAAAACACCTAAATTAACTCAACTTGTAAAAGAAAAAATATAATGGAGTGGAATGCACGGTGGCAAAAAATACATGTTCGCGTATTGATTTAAGGATAAATAAAAGCGAACGAACGAATTTACAGTTTTGTTAAATAGGCAAAGAAGCGACGTTCTGTTGATGCTGTGTTTAATATATCAAATAGACTGCAAGCTGATAGGTCACTACATTATAGGCCTATATTCAGCGGGGTCAAGAGTACATTGTGGAGCCATCACGCTAACTGACATACTTGTCATAAAGGAAATGTGGGACTCATAAGCTGTACGTTACGCACTCTTTACGCATTTGAATCTCCTGCAGGCACATTTCATAAACAACCCTTTGGCGCTGGCTATAAACTATAATTTCCAATTCAATTTCGATTCGCTACTCTATTTGTGTATCAACCTACCATCTCCTGTTGCTTTTGTCAAATCCCCTTTCTACTGAGAGAGCAAGAAGGAAATAAATATTATTATAGATTGTAAAAAACAAGTTATCAGATCTTCGAGGTTGCCGCGATGAGGAAAATTTTAATTTGAAAATTTATGTTCTCTGAGATAAATAAATAGATAAACTACTAGAATAAAATAAAATAGTATAAGATAAAATAATACAATGCTTTTTAATTACTTTCTGCTAATTGATTTTCATGATGATTTTTAAATTCTATTTGTCATTTACATTCCTTTTGCTCGTTTAATTTGTGTGCGTGTATATGTGTGTGTGTGTGTCTGTCTGTCTGTCTGTCTATCTGTGTGAGTGTGTGTGTGTGTGTGTCTATCTGTGTGAGTGTGTGTGTGTTCTTTGTTTTTTTGTACGATTGCTTGAGGGGAAGGGTGTTGCTGTCGTTGTGTAGATTGCATTTGCTTTGTTGTCTTTTAGTTTGTTTTCCGATTCAAACTTACCTGTTTGCATCAAGAAATATCGCTTCTGTTAGGTATCCAGTCACTCTATGTTCATCACGATGTTCTCTTTCATAGGCAAAATACTCGCTTTCAAACTTCAGGCACTGAATTATGCATCATATATCTAGAGATAATATGATGCTTTGCTATGAAATTACGATAACGAACGCTTGGGTGCACGACTGGCTGCTTTAAATTATAATGCTGATCGTTGTGTTCAAAACACTGCGGCCCTAATGAAAGATATCACATGAATAATACTACTAGCAATATGGGATAGCTTACTGTTGTAAGAAATACGAATTACAACGGGGCTATCGTCATACACATCAACACTCAATTATACCACGATTTTGTCAGCATGAAGTTATATTATACCACATACTATGCTACACATTCCCAACACAGACACGGGACAAAATCAATGTTGAACTCACAAGTAGGTATATATAGCTCGTAGTGTAATGCGGTAAAAAAAAAAAAAAAGAGCAGCAGATGGCTACACTTTATGCTTGTATATTCAGCCCTGTAGTGCTCATATTTGTTATTTATTTATTTATGTCACCTATTACTTTTTATGGCTGACAGGGTAAATATGCCCAGAACTGCTCGAGATGGTTTTAGTCCGCTCAAAAAGCGAGTGAATTGTCCCAGAAATATATATGTTCCTTTGGTCAGAAATGAAAGTGTCTTGATCCTTGATGTGACAAATAGTGAGCTACTGTCCTGAAGCATCATCCAGAGACTGGGTAAATTATGCTCTCATTAGACCATGCGAACTTCATTTTAGAGGTTCTGGTGAAAATGTTCGCTGATATTCGGTGTGGTCAGCGTCTTCAATGGTCAACCAATGTCCATTTCCGATACGGAGCTCCCGATATTGGTGGCGGAGATCATAATCAAGTCTTTTGTGCACCATTTGCCCTGCAAAGTGAAACATTGTTAATGTATAATTGAATATCGAGCCCCAACTGAGCCAGGATCTGCATGTTAGAGATACTTGTCAACCACTGAATGACCATCCTTCCAAGACCTTAGAATAGATATGTCAGCTTGTTTTTAACCATTTTATTTAAGCAAACGGTATAAATTTTAAGAGCAAACAAAAGTCCAGAATTTTATTATTATTATTATTATTATTTTGTCCGAAAACCCACTTTCAGGACCCTCCCCTCGCCGCCCCCTCCCCCCTCCTTAAAAACGAATAAGTATGCACTATAGTACTACGAGTACCATCTCATGAAGACTGTCAGCTGTTTGGATGAGATTTCCAGTTTTAATCAACTGAATCGACTACTTGACACACCTACGCTTAAGAAAGATAATAAACGTTTTTGTTCCCTCGTCAGAATGCTACAGGTCGCTGTGGCCGTGTGGCTAGACGTCTGCTACTCAGCGAAAAACACATCTTGGACGTCGTGATTTCGAGTTTTGGATCCTGTGAATTATTCGAAGATTAGAACCTGCATTTTTTTTTTTCTTTTTTTCATTGATACAAAGGTCCCCTGGCTTCTTAGATAGGGAAATCCGACATCTATTTTGTGGGTCCGATGTTTATGTAAAGCACGTTAAAGAGCCTTCGGCCGTTAAAAATCGAATGAAGAGTACGCGAAGACGCGGGTGTCAGGACAAATTTTCCAATTTCCAAATTACTATTCTTAAAAATCTTTTCACCAAAAAACAGGACAGCCACTAAAAGCCGAGATAAACCCACTCTCTTCGGATTGAGAGGATACATACGTAACAAAACAGATTTTAAAAAATAGAAATAAGAAAAATTATTTTTAAAAAAAAGAAAAAAGCGACAATATGAGATATGTAACCGACGACAGTTTTCTCTGTCTTTTATCAGAACTAGTCTTTCTCTTTTCCTTGACAGACACAGTTGTTCTTCTCAGTCATTACTTTTATCTTGATGAGTCACAGATATGTAATGATGCACTAATTATGAACTCTTCTTGACATCTTTGATTATATATCTATTAACTCACATTGTTTGAAAGAGTTTCTTGGGATAATATTTATCGTTACTAAATCTTTAGTGTTGTTGGCAGAATAAATACATAATAATATATATCAGTATACGTGTACCACACATATAAGTGTTTTGAAAAGATTTTTAACATATTACTTCATTTGCAGAGTATAGGGACCAGAGATCTAAAAAAAAGAACAGCCTATATGTCCATCACTTATGTTTCTGTCTCAGGATTACTTTGTGGTCTGCATGCGTCATACAAAGATTTTGACTCCTGTTATGTAAGTGGAAAAAGTGACGCTAATGGCGAAAATGCGTTGCCGTTGTTGCTGTTGTTGTTGTTGCTGTTGCTGCTGCTGCTGTTGTTGTTGTTGTTATTGTTGTTGTTGTTGTTGTTGTTGTTTCCATGAGAGGACCAAAAATAAGGAAAATACATTCATTATACAGTAGGACTCCAAAGTATGTAGGATGCCCACTATGATTACCGTTTCTCAAAGGAAAAAATCTGTAATGATAATGATAGTAATACACTGTATTTGCATTTTAATCAAGGCCAGCTGTCATAGGACGTAGTGTGAACAGCAATTTATTCAAGCGCGATTTTTATCCAAACAGCTGTTTTTCAAAACAGATAAAGAATTATAATTATTATTACTGGATATGGAAATACAAACGGTGCTAAGTGAATATAATATATATAAAACATAATACATTTTTTAACTTTCTTTTTTTTTTTTTAACTGGAGTATCCCCTGTGATTTGAGACATATGAAAGGAAACTTTGTGTGTCTTTTTTTTATGTTGTTGTTGTTGTTGTTGTTTTGTTTTGTTTTGTTTAATTTGTGTTTGAGTTCTTTTTCTTGGGCAATGAAGAAATAAGCAGCATAAGCTTATTAATATGGGGACAGAGTGTATAACATTTAAAGAGGACGAGGCAAATTGACTTAGTTACCATTACATTTGCACTTCTCATAATATCAACCGTGCAATGGCTTCACCTTTACCCCTAGTGTCTTATTACAATAATTGTCATGGTGAAATTTATCAAAATATTCACAATCTTGATGGGGAAATTCAAAGATTACAGCCTGCATTTTCTTCAGTGACTCAGCGATCCCATGGCTTCTTGAGACAGAAAGCTCGTCTAGCCTTTTTGGACAAGGACGAGTAATTTTCGGAGATCCCATGTGTACGTTAAGCACGTTCAAAAAACACCCCGAGTTGTTAAAAATCGGATGATGAGTTGGGGGAGACACGCTGTCTGGGCAAAATGTCCAAATTCCAAATTTCGACCCACGAAAATTCTTCTCACCAAATTGAGCAGGCACTGAAAGCCGAGACAATCCTACTCTCTCAGGATTGAAAGGCTACATGCATAGTAAATACGCAACAATCTTGATCACAATGATGAGAAAGAGCGCATTAGTCTATATAAAAATCCACTTCACCCACTTCAAAATTGCCTGTCTTCATCAGCTCTTGACGCAAGTTGTAGCATGAAGCCCGTGTAGCTGTGAAGCCCTCTTGGCTTGAGGAGACGTGAACGAGACTATTTCGATAGTTTATTCTGTGTTGCCATTATTTTCGTTGTTGTTTTTGTTACTTTTGTTGTTTTAATACATGTATATATATATATATATATACCAAACGAATAAAATCATCTGACAGAATAACATCTTACATAATATATACAAAGCGAATCACCCGAACAAAAAAGAGACAAAGGAGTTCATCTATAACGAGCTTTGAACCGGTATAAAATTTCGAACAGCTCCTCGGTCAAAATAAGAAGAAGAAAATACCAGGTATCTATTGAAAGAGACGCCTTGCCCCGTGCATAAAAGCACTTGCTGACGATGAATATTTTATATATGCAAAGCATCCCTAGAAAGTGTTTACTTATACTCTGAACTCTTGCAAAAAAAAAAATTAAGACTCCCATTTATATCGTTTTCCCACTCAAAGTATTGGGACCTGACGGACAAAATCGGCTGACACTGTCTTAGAGAAGAAAGTACATGTATGTAGAATTTACGTGTACCGTACATGAGAATCTGAATCTGTGAAACAATATCAGGCACTTTAATTCATCGACCAAAAAGACCATTCAACCTTAACATGCCACCTTAGAAGGTCGTCAAATTACCTAGTGCGTTCTCTGCCTTTCTATTTCAGTCACAATGTCGACTGTGTGTGCATATCGAATCAAGAGACAACTCATGCAGGAACCATGCCATGAGGACAGAGACTCATGCTAACTTCATGGACCAATAACTTTGAAGAGTTCTTCCTCAACTTCTTATCCTGCCCTCTTCACACCTTTCCTTTGGGCGACTGTTTTCTCTAGAATTAAAGAGAGACAAAGTAAGAAAGAGAAAGAAAGAAAGACAGAGAAAAGGAGCAATCAAACATTAAACGAAGAAAGAAAGAAAGAAAGAAAGAAAGAAAGAAAGAAAGAAGAAAGAAAGAAAGAAAGAAAGAAAGAAAGAAGAAAGAAAGAAAGAAAGAAAGAAAGAAAGAAAGAAAGAAAGAAAGAAAGAAAGAATCGTTTGTTGTTTTTTTTTCCGATCCTAAATACACTTATGCTCACCTCCATTGTCGTCTTGTCCTCGTAATGGGTGCGAGAACCTGCCATAAATTCAACAACAAATTACTTGAGTCTTTTGAGTCTTAGGCGGTAAATAAGGACCCTCCTCAGGGAGTTTGTTGACCTTAAATAAACAAGGTTATAATGTATATATGACAAAAATGAACATAGAATTTTATTTTATATTAGACTTGCAGAGAAAGCCTGAAATTTGGAATTATACATTACATGTATCGTGGTATCATACCGAGAAATGGCAGGGCCTGGTTGTCAGCCCTACGTAACAGAAAATTATTTGAAGATGTGATGACGATCATAACGATGAAGAACACCAAAATGGTCGGAAAATTTGGCCAATCCATTATCACATTTCCAATTAATAGTACATCAAGTTCTCCAGATTGTTGTTTCATTTAGTATACCAAGTTCGTTTCGGGTTGACACTCCGTCTTTAAATTTTAGAATACGATGACGGCAATGACAGTGACGTGGTTGCTCTGATAAAGAGTCCAGCGAACTCGAAAATTTGGTGCTTCTCGTACAAGCATTTCAACAGTCTCCATTGTTTTGAGTCTCCTAATTTGTTGTTTATTTATATTGGTGTATTGTACTACATTCCCTTGGACAATCTGTGTCTTGTAATTATTTTTCAAGACTGTTTCGTCAAATGTTTAGTAACATTTTTTTTTTTTTTAACAACTGAAAATCTTCTCGTATGCAAAGAGTAAAACATACAATTAAATTTTTCTTTCATATATAGGCCTACAGTAAAACTCTTATTATATTTCATATATTATATTTTCTCTTTTAGCCCCAGTGAAAAACCAAAAGGGTTTCAAAATTTGGCCATTCCTATCACTTCATTTAATTCTTGACATTGAGTTTAACAGAATGTTTGTTTCAAATTACTAAGTTAGTTGCAGGCAGCGATGATTGGTGTTAGACAATGTAGCTCCACATGTACAATTCTTTTCTTCAATTTCAGCATGTTCATTTCTACGTATTCTACGTTATTCAAACTGTTAGTCAACAGTTGATAGTCCTCTTCCGAGTGTCCAAACATTTCCTCTAAATGATAATGGTGATGACGATAATTCCACTCCCTCTCCTTTCTACTTCTCTTGTTCAGATTGTTCAAAGAATATTAGTTATTAGCGTTTTACAAACATTAACTGGCATGACGCACTGTTCAGTAAATTTCTGAGATCATGAACTACGTGTGCCCTAGTTATTATTTTTGTCCAAAGATTTCTTCCTTTACCACTCCAGACTCTCTCTCTCCTCTCTCTATGTCACATTATCAGACCTCATATATTATCTTTAGCCTTTAGCAATGTTTTTTTTTCTCCTTTGTCAAGAAAAACATTATAGGCACCATACCTGCTATTCATTCAAACCTCTTATCTGTCTAAAAGAAAAACACTCATAAATCCTTTCCTATCCTAAAAAAAAAAAACAAGATCACGCAGCTTTGCATGAATAAAATTTACATGCAAATTGCTCTTGAGAAAGAAAACACATGACACGTTGCAAAGCAATTACAAACTGTGGCTTAAATACACATGTATACATGTATTCCATTTCTCTACATCACATTGAAACATGTCTCACTATGAAGGGACAAAGAAAACTTCTGCCGCTATCCGGGCATTTGTCCAAAACCCGCAACTGATCAGGCACAACTCATCAGGAGGTAGCCCAATAACTCTAAGACAGAAGATCACTGGCTACTAAGAAGAAGAAGGCGAAAGTATTGAGAAGGTCTACTTTCCTCACTTCCCGAGCCCCATTTCACAGAAAAGCAGACTGAAGACACTACAGTGTAACAGACAGATGTTCAGGACAGACAGCCTGGACATTAGCTTTCAATAATAATTATGAATTTCTCTTTTTCAAGAGCAAGTTATTTACATGAGATGTCTATGGACTGGAGTGAATGCATGCTGTACTTCGTCCTCATATCTAAGACATTTTTTTTTTTACTAGACAACCGATAGACTTTGCTGCCTACATAAATCAAACCCTTGTCTAGATACACAGCTGCATTCATGGATTGAAAAACTCTAATCTTGATCACATAACACAATAGTTTATTGTGTTGTGTTATTTTTTTACCACGGTTGTGGACAGCTGAGATAACCACCACTACAGGAGGTTGAAAGGCTTATAAAAACCATA
>JBCAUA010010471.1:0-13162 GCA_038406235.1 Peronia verruculata | reverse complement strand
TGTGTGTGTGTGTGTGTGTGTGTGTGTGTGTGTGTGTGTGTGTGTGTGTGTGTGTGTGGGTGTGGGTGTGGGTGTGTTCTGACGAAGACCACGCGGGAATTTTGTGGAAATTTCTGAGACAACGAGACAGTTTAGAGCTGGACATCCTTTAATTCTAAAAGTGACAAAAGAAAGAGATTGAAATGTTAGGTGTAGGTCTACTGTGAAAACATACCGTATTCACATTTGGGAATGCCTTTTTCCTTGAAGGGGATCAAGAATGAGTACACTGTGTGCTGTGAATTCCAATGCCAAGAATGACGAGTGAATCTCAGACCAGATCAGTCCTTTGAAACTTTCAAGATTAAAATCAATACGTCTCGGCCATAATTTCCAATTCCCGTTTAATCCCCCTCCCCCCTCCCCAAATTATTGCAGTTTAAAATATGAATAAGGCAAATGATGGAAAAGAGATTTTAAAAGAGATTTACTTGCATTCAGGCGGCCTATCCTACAGTTTGTGAGTTTTACCAACGAACACATGAATTTATCTACATATTTGTAATGCTGTTATCCTTCTGGCTTTAATGACATAGATCTACCTTAGGAATTTCCAACATCTTCAGCCTTAGGAATTTCCAATATCTTCAGTGTTCTGACAAGTGATATACAAAATGCTATCACTGTTCGCGACAGTAGCTCTGTTGGCGATGATTTTCATATTATTTTGAAGGCTTGGTGATAAATTTCACGCTATTTTGAACGTGAAGCATTCGGGTAATAAAGAAGAACCGAGTCTAAACAAATATTTAGGATTCACTTGGGTCTCACATACTGTTCGTACACTGTGAGTTATTATAACAAAGGGTTTAATATTCGGATAAATTTTGTCACTTTGAGATAGATAAATAAAACTGTACTGTTAAAAGGCTTAAATTACCGTTCATGCTGAATTATTCAAGTAACTATATCATATGTTCGTGAAACAATTTGCAAGAACGGTCTAGTTAGACGACAAGAAGAGATCGAATGTGTGTTTGTGTAATAAACTAACGAAGAATGAAAAGGGAGGTAGAGAAACGGGGGATGGCTGTTGTTGTGTTGTTGTTGTTTTGTTTCTGTATTTATTTATTTATTTTGTCTCAAAGACCGTTCTTTTATATTTGTAAAGTCTGCCAACTCCTCTGTAGTTTTGAGGTCCATCAATCCTACTTCTTAGTCCTCATTCTGCATTTCAGCTCTCTACAATGAAATTATAAATCTTGTTAAATCTTGCTAACGCATGTACAATAGAAGTGTCTGTATCTCCTAGCAACGATAGTGTTAAATGATGTGGCTAACAGCTTCAAACTCCATCTTCGCCGACACCCTTACTCTTGCTCCATTTCTGTGTCTTCGTCATAGCTGGTGTGGGCATTCACAAAAATGATGTGCTATGAGCTGACAGAATTCGAGACTTCTACGGAGCATTCCCCAGTTTCAATGGTAAATAATAATAAATGACAGTGATCAAACAGGCAAATTTGTTTGCTTTTCAGCCCTGGCTATATCATTCAGCACTGCCAAATTACGCTGCAATGCTCCCCATTATGTGAAGAATTCATCACTGCCAAAACCATAATATTGAAAGAAGGAGGTGTCACATATCCGTGAAAGCGATTTTTGTGTACTCATCAGTTAAACTTATTTGCAGAAAGCACGCAATGTTTGGTTAAGTAAACGATTAGAAGTTACAGAATCTACGACTTGGACAACAATAGTCCGAAGAGACGGTGGTAATATTGCCCTTCCAATGCACACAATTTCAAGAATGTGAAAAATTAGCAGATCCCATTTCAGTTTTTATCTGCAAAGAGTGAGTAATTATATACTGTGAATGAATTTAAACGTCTTTTCCCCTTCTTTAGATGTAAAAATGTTGTGCGGCAGAGAAAACTCCAAACCATCAACTGTCTTTAAGAAAATTTAGGACAACCCCACAGATCATGTTAATCTTACAAATGTCAGTAGAAACTGCAGGAATGTTCAGGAGTCGGTCATTTATTCTTGTCTAGGAGATGACCCTTCAAGGTCACCATTAATGTTCTTATTTACATAAATGATCCTCTAATGTCACTGTTTATGCTTGTTTAAAGAAGTGATCCCTCAATGTGAACTTTTATTCTTGTTTCAGAAATGACCCTATAATGTCAATTATTTTTCGTTGAAAAATCGTTTTTCAATGTAATCATTTATTCCTCTTTGAAGGAATGGCCCTTCAATGGCATAACTTTTTTGACTGCAAGAAATTACCCTTTCATATCATTTATTCTTTTGAAATGTATATATTCTCAGAAATGACACTTCAGAAGTACTTATTCTTGTTTAAAAAACGATCCTTCAGTGACATTATTTATTCTTGTTTAAGGAATAACCCTTCAATGTCTTTTATTTTTGTTTACCAAATTGACCCTTCAATGCCATTATTCATTCTTTTTTTTTTTTTTTAATGACCCTTCAATGCCATTGTTATATTTAGTCTTGATTAATAAATGAGTCTTGAGGCCTTAAGCCAATGCAGGACGAAGAGAGAAGCAGTGTATTATTTTACGATATTTGGAAATTGAAGTAACAGTTGTTTAGTGTTTGCAGTAAGTCCTAAATTACGCCGACCCCTTGCAATTTCTAAGGCTACACATGAATACTCGAAGCGGCTGGAACAGAAGTTCACAGAAGCTATGGTGATACGGCATTCATTCTTCTTGTGTTCCACATTGTCATATTTTAAAACTTTTTTTTTAGATCGAAATAAATTTTATTCTATCTGTCCAGCACTGCCACGCTCTATCCTATCCTATCCTATCCTATCCTATCCTATCCTATCCTATCCTATCCTATCCTATCCTATCCTATCCTATCCTAACCTATCCTATCCTATCCTATAATATCCCATTCTAGCCTATGTCGTTTTAGTTTCATTTTACTTTACATCAATGAATGGAAGTCCAACACTTTTAAAATAAACGACAACCACCTCTCACTTTAAAAAAAAAAATATAAAATTCGCATATTATTTTTAAAACTCTGGCAGTGGAACTTAAGTCTTTCTATTAAACTGTTAAAGACATATTGTGATAGCTTTTACATTTGGAGTCATCGAAGGCCTGGTTCAATTTCAGCACAGCAAATACACTGAAGAAAGAAAGAAGATGAAGAGTTTTATCCAGACTAAACAAAAGTTAGCCATTATATAAACTGCATAGATAAAATACTTGCATTAGTAAATAATGAAAAAAAAAGTGACGACTTACAGACTTGACACCTTAGGACGAACCACAGGTAAAACCCTCATCCTCTCACCGGCCTCAGATTAACCATTCAAACATAAATAGATACCATTAAAGCCAGAGTATATGCGTGATGAAATCAAACTTGTTAAAAACTGGTAGAAAGTGATGTAAGACAAATTATAACTTATTTCTGGAAAGAAAGAAATAAAAAAGAAAGAAAAGAAAAAGAGAACATGTAAGAAGCGATCCATATCTTGATACGGTTAACTTTCACACAGCAGAATTAATTACCAAGTTTGTTTCCATCTGACTTGTACACAGTGGTCCCTATCTTCGGGAGAGATAACCTCTGACATGATTCTGCTATGATAGCTATACGTGAGGGCATCTGTCTTGTTTGAAAGTGCGTAATTATATCTCCACACTTCCCTTCCACCCTGGTCGCTCTCAGACCCCCTCCCCCTATCCGTTCTCTACCTCTTGCTCCCCACCCCCCTTTTTTTTCCAGAGGGCCCAAACACAGACGGACAGAAATTGACGTCATATCAAGTTTTGCCTGTCATCCTTTTGCTCCCTTGTACTGCAAGCGCTTGTTGTTTTCACGTCATGGCAATTTTGACGATAATATTTCGGTTTGTTCGGCCACATTTTCTTACATCCTTCTGACGTACACAGACATTCCAAAATTCCATTCTTTTTTACGCCACCGGAAAGTTGACGTCACTGATAATTTGACTACACTATCCAATTTCCTTATATCTACATTGTTCTCTTTGTCCTCTGAAATTCCCCAGCAACCACCACTGTTGCACAGTAATGCAATCAGCTACCACAGAACTGCAAAATTGTGAGAGTAGAATAAACCCATTTCTGGTGTGAGTTTAACTTTCGAATTAAAAACCACCTGAATTATTAACAGCTGTTTTATCCGAGCAAAACGTAACTTTTTTTTTTTTCTCAATTAAGACCTGATCTGAATCTAGGGTGTTTCTGTTTTTGTTTTTGTTTTTTTTTTTTGTTATTCTCCTTTTGATGTGTGTGTGGAGGGTTTTTATTCTCAGTCTAGCTAAAAGATCGCGGGAGAACCCGACAAGGCCAGCTCTGCGTGGGAGAAAGACCGAACATGTGAACCCGTCAGAGATAAAAATGTCGGGAATTCGAGGGTTCCAGGGTCACAAAATAGCCTGCAAAAGAGCCGAAGGATCAATCTAATGATTAGGCTCAGAAAGCCCCTGTAATCAAAGTGTCCTTGCACGGGGTGAGAGAAATCAGATCCTGTACTTGAATGTCTAATTACAGAGTGGTGGAAAGTAAGACGTTTGCTTTGGCGGCTATTGGTCTATTGTTTGTGTAAAAGGGGATATTTTTTTAGGGGTTTTGTTCTCTTAGGTATTTTCCCATTTCATCAGATGGTAAAACAGAAACCCAAATTACCTATCGTTAAAGGGTTGTGGGAAGAGCTGTTTTCATCCTGGTAAAGCTGCATTTGAAATAGATTGCCTGAAAAATCAGAATCATTTCGGGGGGGGGGGGGGAGGGGGAGAGAGGGGGTTGACAAAAAGACATTGGATGTATTTTTATGATGGCGATAAGGAGGATGATAATGATTACATTGTAATGACTTTCTTTCTCTCTTCTCTGTTGTCTTTCTGCTTTGAAGAAGAGCCAACCCGGATCGTAATTTCGGACCCGCAATATTTTCAGCAATTTCAGTTAATTAAATTCTCATCATCTATTTAAGTTTATTGAGTTAGTTACCGGTTACATAACTTGGAATTCACATCATCATAAAATTAAAACTATGATGAGGCTGATGATGGGGACATTTTATCTGTTTTGGGTTCGTTTATTTTAATGCCTTTTCAGTTAAAGACAGTTGGCAGTACATGTCATGTATTTCAAGTCATTTCTATGAAAATTCAGAGGAAGAACCAAACGGGTTAAAAAAAAAAAAAAACAGATTGACAAGTTATATCAGTTTATTCAATTTTTAGCTAATCTGTTCTCCAGATTATTATTTCTCAATTCTTATGCATTACGTTAGTTACCGGGAGACAGTGAATATCTTAAATGTTAAGACATAACTTTAAAATGATGATGATGAGAATTGCCCCGATGAAGATCCAAGAGGGCTCGAAAATTTGGCTAGCGATATTATAATTATTATTATTATTATTATTTTAATTGATTCAATTTAAAATTCTTTATATTGTTTTTCCACTTTTTTTTTTTTTTTTTGATGTACTTGATTAATTGCAGGTGGTGGTGATGGTGGGATTTAACGCCATATCAGCACAATTATGACTTTATCTTTATTGTTGCTGTCATGTTAAGAATACAGTATATGCACTTGTTAGTTTTACAGGAGAGCCAGTTGATCAAGTGAACAAATCTTATCAGATATATTTTTCACTGTAGTAAACTGTAACTTACCCTTTTCTCGAACTCTTTTTATCTTTTTTTTTTTTTTTTGTGAATCTGAGCTTTAGATAAGAGGATATTAGTCAAACTGTATGTTTAAAAATAACGCCGGATGAACATTAAAAGGTTCAACAATGCAGTATATGTCACATGTTATATTATCGAGATAGCCACAGTTACAACACATTATGTACCACATACTGTAGCTTTGAGAGGAAAACATTGTCAACAAGCCTGATAGCATATCATTAGAACATATCGTGCCTGCCTTTAAAATCCTATTAATTGACGGTAAATTCAAACAAACAAACAAAAAACTGTTTTGTTTGTTTGTTTTGTTTTGTTTTTTTTTTTTTTGTTTTGTTTTGTTTTTTCAAGGTGAGTGGTTCATGTGTTGGCATATTATAATTTTCAACAAATTTGAAAAGTTAATTTCAGTATTAGCTGTGGCAAATATCTCTGTTTTGAGAATTCATAGGCACATCTAACCAAATCTAGTGTCTGATTAATGCCAATAGAGGCATGAGCTTATTGATACATCGGCCTCTTTTGCTCTTCCTTCAGGAGTGAAAAGGACCTCTTCAAAAAAGTGAAGCTTGTCTAGGAAATGACAGTATAGTGTTGGCTTTCGCTCCCCTTGTAGAAAGCTGGTATGGAGGCCAATTTGAGTGGTTCTGATATCTTGTCGAGCATATTATCGATAAATGCTAGATTGCCAGTCAGAAAGTAAAGTGGCTTCATCAAGAATGAAATGCATTTTACCTTGTATACTCGGGACACAAACCCATTAAAGTTATAAACTCTCCCAGTGTATTTCATTTCATTTTCAATTTCAGGTAGGCACAGCCTACCTAAACGTTTAAGAGTTTCGGCGCAATTTCTTTGCCTGGTTTGAGCTCTCTTTCGAGCAAAGAAAAAAGAGGGTCCACTTTTTCTTTTGTCCTCTACAGTTGTTATTTGCATCTAGATGCACTTATAGGACAATTTTCTCCTGCTCCCCAACTTATTGTTGGGAACGCGGATGCCAAGACATCATCCTTGCGTTTTGGTATATCTTTTGGAAATGGCTGCATAAGATTTAGGCTTTTTTTTTTTTCACAATGTCATACTTATGCACTTAAGGCGCTGTAAATAAGGCGGCAGGTACCTGTGCCAGGGGAGTGTTTTTTAATGAGATCCCTGGGTTGTTAAGTTTCGGTATGGGCCGTTACATCAACATCATTCTAGATCATGTTTTATGCTATTCCTGGTCTGTTTTCCAAAGGACAGCTATTCTGGTTAGATATCGTTTCTCTAAAGAGTATTCTGATTGACAATCATGCTTTTTTTGCTTTACAGCCATGTATTTCACGATAGAAACTTTACAACACCAACTCTTGTTCTACTTTCTTTCTCCAAATATGTCAAAATATAAGAGACTTCTTTCCAGAGACTTCGTTTTGGAGTTAAGATTTATGCACCGACTCCCATAAAAAACATGTACTGAATGCTGTACTGCCGTGCCCAGTAATGGTGATTTACGTTGTCTCAGAATACTTTGAATTTGCCGTGGACAATTTTGCATTTCTCCTCCGGTCATCGCTGCATTCAGGTTTCATTGAATGCTTTAAACCATCTTGTCTTGTTTACTTTGTATTCGCCCTTCTTCCCTTTCTGTATTTGATTTTCTTTTCTTCTGTAGGCGATCGTCAGTGTTTTGACTAGTAATGGCATCCACTTCTCCACCTTGGAGAGTGGTTACTGATTTTGTCTACACATAGTGTCCCATGAACAGTGTTATTTTTCTTCAACCTGGCTTTTGATTCTTTACGAAGAGAACGCTTGGGTGACAGATGGTTTTCATTATAGCTTCAGGTGAAATCGTCTTCCGAAAGTTCTTAGACCGCCGCTCTTTCGCTGTTGACAAGCTTGCTTGTCCTCCTAAGATTTCAAAGCAACCATGTGACAGCTTAATACTTGTTACTAATAAATTATTCACTCGCAAGTAGAATACATTTTACGCAATATATGACTACTAAGAGCCAGTATATACCTATGATTTTATATTAGCAGTGATATACTCTTCGACAAAGCAATGGTGTATTCCCAGTAGAAATATAATATGTGAGCTTATACTGTATTTTTGACAATAACAACTTCATATGCTGTACTTTTATTGAACTGGGAACAAAAACCAAGAAACAGTATATGAAAATAAAGGCTTAACGTTGGTAATGTCAAAGATTAAGAAGGCTAATCCAGAGTGAAAAATGCATTATGATTTGGTGGTTATGTTGATTTTTAAAAAGTCATTTCAACCAATACCTGCATTTCATTTTTATTTTTTTAAATGCCGGCAGATTATGCTTGGCACTGTTGAATGTGTATACGAGTAACAAAACGCGTACCAAAGAGTTTGTATGTATTGAATATTCAGATTGTAGAGGAAATCTATCAAAATATGATATGAGAAGACATGCAGCTTGCCATGTCATCAATGTCGCGTGAAATAGTACATCTTTAGTTTGAAATGATACTGTAGTTACAAGAATAGCACTATTATGCATCATGCAATGGGTTTACATTAAAAAAGAAAGTCTTGAACATCGCCTTCATTTTGTTGAATATATGTATTCCAGTCGACAAGGCCAATTACCAAAGGACCCTGCAGATTTTTTTTTTTTTTTTCATCACTGATACGCTTATCACGTTGCCACACTTTTCTCTTGAGTCTCCCTCTGATGTTGCGGTGGCATTTGAGTCTTCCTAATGTGTGTGGGTGTGAATGTATGTTACATAAGCTTATATTATATATCATCAAATGTCAAAGGAATTTCTTCCTGAGGACAGATAAGATTTATCTTTATCCTCTTCTTTTATCATTTCTGTACTTCAGAAAAACAAAAATCAGTTTTAAAGACCCTCTTGCCAAGAAAACTGTAGATCACTCTCGTGTGTATTAATAAAAAAAAAAGACTTGATTTACTATGACAGAAGGAAAAATTGGAAACCAGACAAAGCTTCAGTTCCATACCTGTTTCTCTCTCTCTCTCTCTCTCTCTCTCTCTCTCTCTCTCTCTCTCTCTCTCTCTCTGACCACACACGTTCATTCTCGCGAGCATGCATGCTGTTTTACGGTTGACTGTCCGATACCGTTTTGCTAGCTCTCCAAATGCTGAAATCTTGTAACAAGCAACACTATGCACTGTAAAAGTAATGATAGTAGGCTCAGAGAAAATGCCATTGTGCATTAAATTTTATCGTGATAACCGCCTTAATGTCTTGTGATAAGAGCGGCCAATAGAATTTCTACCTCTAACCCCTCCCCCAACCCTTTACATTGCATCTCCTCCTCCTCATTCCACCTACCACCTACCCCCACCTACTTCCCTATCCCCCCTACCCCCACCTCCCTGGTGTTACTGAGGTTTCTGTTTTTGTATAACACATGTGATAGATAGTCGGCGTGATCTGGTTAGGATTCTCTTCCTTCTAATCATAGCATTTCAGATATGACGCTGAATTCTTGCTGAAAAATCGGGTTAAATTACCTTTCATTACAAAGAAAAGCAGAAAAGCTATCCGGGCGAGAGATCAAAAATATATCAAGAGTTGTTCTTGCCCCCGTTATGACCGGGAGAAAAAAAGAAAGAAAAAAAAAGAAGAAGAAAAATGGAAAACGCAAAGAACAAACGCCTCGGTTTCAAAAACAAACAACAGTCCACAATAAAACAATGGTCTAATGAGTACGATATGTTCTTCTTATAGATGCCATTAAGACTACAAATAGTTTAATCCCAGATGGGTTAGAAATGGAAGTCAAATGTAAACAATTTCATGAACTAACTAATTTCATGAATTCAAGCTTCTTAAAATAATATTCATTTTTGGATTCTGTGTTTTTATTAGCAGCCATTATTTCCCAGGAAAGCGGCTACTTATAGTTTTTATGCCGGTTGTTGGATAAATTTTAATGATGAAAAGGTTACCATCGTGGGAGTAACAGCTCAGAGTTTTTCAGTGCTGCGCAAAGACATTTTATATGATAAGATTATAAAAGCTTTGGCAGTAAAAAGCCGGATGAAGGGAGTAGGTAGAGACTAAAAGTCCAAGCAAAATTTTCGAAATCCAAATTTCTACTAAAAAATTTCTTCTCACAAAACTGAGCACTTAATTTAAGTCTAGATAATCCTACTTTCGTGGAATTGAACAGCTATATGGATATTTTTTTTTTATTATTATTATTATTTTTTTAATGATGATATATGGTTTCTGGCCATTATTTGGTAACAAAATTATGCATACCTATGGTGTCTGAACTCTCGTGAATTCAACAATGTGTCGATCTGGTATTATAAATTGCATTTAAAGTCTCTGAAGAAAGTAGTCATTTTATACAGTATATTGAATTTAGTTAGCAGGCCCTGTCATTTCTGGAAGACTATTTGACATCCAGTGGTTCTTATTGATACTTTCAAAATTAATGAGGCAAAGTTCATGTACACCAGGCGTCTACCTGTAGATCTAGTTGTGTGTGTGTTTTTTTGAAAATAGTGAATTTTCTCAACTTTTAAATCATATTTATATATATTAATACTACTGAACGTTTAATTTTAGCAGTAAACCGGTGTAATAGCTAGAAATGATTTCCTTACGATCTCTAACGACGCATCAGAATGATCACAATTATAATGCGCCGGGCACGGAAGAATACGTTTACGAGTTCAAAAGTATATCAAATAATGTTTATATATATAATTATATATTTTGTTATATAAAATGGACGATGAACAATTGTAAAGAAAGCTATCAAAAACGGATATCTGTAAACATGCGGCTTGGCGTGTAACCCGGCGCACTTCAAAATTTCATACTTTCACGTTGACGGTTTAGATACTGGTATATACATCTGACCATGGCACAAAAAGTGCCAATAGTTTGTGACCTCTTTTCTTAGACAGGTCCTTCATAGAGCTATTCCAGAAGTGCGTTTCTTGGACGTCTCTGAAGTCAATGCAATCTAAAGGATATCAGCTGAAATCGGGAGCTATGCGTTGCGGAACGTTTCTCTTCTGAGGAGAAGAGAATGAGTGAGGTGAGAAGAACCCAAGCATAAACGGTTAAGGATCACCGAGAATCGTCTTCGCAGTTTAGATATGACCAAGGTCCAAGGTTTGACTGAATAAGATTATTTTCAGAAAGCATCGTTGCCAGCTCCATTTGATGTACTCATTGATCATCAGTTTGAGATTTTAACAGCCAAAAAGATTAACCCTTTCACTGCCACAAGTGGGAAACATGTAAGGTCCTTCAAATCTCACATTTACGCAAGCTCAGGTACTGCTTTCCACTGTATACTAACCAAGGGATATAGGTCTACTTCTTTCAGAAGACGAAAGAAAACAGATCTAGTCAATTCTATGCTGGAATAATTAATGAAAAAAAAATCATACTTGATCTGTCTGTAACAGTAAGCGGGTTTTGTAGAATTATGGGCCACTGTGAAAAGCATCCAATTACAATGAGGATTTTTCTCAAATTACAGCGGCAAGTGTTAATACTCTTCATGGTCTGCATTGCTTATTGCTTGGCTGTATGTTAGTTCATATGTTTATTTTTTGTTTGTTTGTTTGTTTGTTTGTTTGTTTGTTTGTTGTGTTCTTCATTTTTATCTTGATTACGAGGGTCTCTCTCTTTTCTCCATCTCTTCTGTCCACCTCTCTCTTCTCTCTTTCTCTCTTCTCTCTCTCTCTCTCTCTTCTCTCTCTCTCTCTTTTCTCTCCTATCGTTTTATCGCTTTCCTCTCTTTCGATCTCCTATCTCTCTTTCTCCCTTCTCTCTCTCCTTCCTCCCTCCTTCTCTGTCTGTCTGTCTGTCTCTCTCTCTCTCTCTCTCTCACTCTGCATAAGATGTAAAAAAAAAAAAAAACTTGAAGTCAAAATATCCCAGCCTATGCAAAAATTCCCTCCTTCACTATCATGTTCACGTCAAGTGCAAGCGGTGCTAAAAATCATTCTATCAGACACCTACACATACAAAATTCGAGCTGATGACACCGTAAACTGTCATGATGCTGAGAGTCATGACAGATGTGACCACTTTCTCAAAGTTGTGTTTGGAGGGGGAGGTGGGTCTTGGCGTCATTCTAGAACTGAAAATCCATCACCATAATGAGTATTGCGCTCTCCCATTTTGATCTCAAATGTGAACTCACCCTTACTGTTCTCATCAATTTCCAGCATCCTCTAGGATGTATCAGGTTGCAGGCTCTGTAGTAACTGATTCCATTCATATTCTTAAATAACACCTTTCGGGTAAAAAGACGCTTAGGGTTGTAAACGAATAGAAGCAATGATCAGCAATTTTTTTTTAGGTCATGAAGAGCAGTATAGTCAAAAACAGCAGAATTCTTAAGTATTTCCTAAATCTTGCCTTTCCCCTGTCATATTGTTTCCTTGATTCATGGTTTTGTGGAATTCCCGATACTTACAACAAAACTAATCTGTGTACCAAATAAGCAGCAATATAATATATGATACTTAGTACAAACCCCAGAGTTACAAATACTTCCTGGTGGCCTGTTTTTGTACATGTAGTAGATTTTATCTTGCTTAAGATCTGAACAAATCAGTTGAGCAAAATCTTCAATACAAAAGGGTGGGAGAGAATCACATGAAGCGCCAATGAATCTAGGAATAGTGATACTTTATCTTATAATAGATATATGATTCAGTTTGTGTTCGCCGCGGCGTCGCACTGTGCGTAAGGAGATGACCTCATACAAATCTTACTTGATTGATTTTGGAGCGTCATTTTGTTCGGACGACTCCAATACGCGCCTCACGTAATGAGACGCAACCTTGATCTGTCATACACTAGCAAATCAAAGACAACCCGTAAAGTTTTCAAAGGGGGGATCGTGGCTTACAGCAAATCGAAGATTCTCAAAAACTGTGTATGGAGGACACTGTGTCTTGCTAGCTCATGGTTAATATTTGATGGTATATCTATCAACCTATTTGAACTGTCTTCTCAGAAAAGTCAGCCATTACATTGCAATTAAATTTCCTGCCAGTGTGTCGGATTTTGTGTATGCAACGTTGAACTTGACCGAAATACCCATACAATCCTTTGAAATAATAATAATATTAGAAAACTACAATTACCCCGCAATGGCTAGAACATGATTATGTCGATACATTGTATTATCAATGCAAATGTACACAGCCTAACATATACGAGGGCAGGCTGATAATTAAGTTCCGTTTGCTAATAACTCAGTCAATTTTCGTCAGATCGACCTAAAATTTCCAACATATACTCTCGAACCATTTTTCTAGGCTCACCTAGAACAACAAATTTGTGTATCGTCATTTGTGCTCATAATATAGTGACGCGCAACACGTGGTGGGGTAACCATGTTCATGAGACAATGGTGACTTCCAATGACCTTCTCATCAAACAGCGCTCTGTTATTGAGTTTTTGGCAGCTGAGGGATGTTCTGCTGCAAACA
>JBCAUA010010460.1:0-13163 GCA_038406235.1 Peronia verruculata | reverse complement strand
GACCTTGTCATAAAATATGTGAAATGTGACAGGTTGGTATTTTTCGCATTCAGGGTTCTCAGGACATTTTCCACAACAAACGCCACTTTTCCCCTCCTCATCCCCTTATCCTTCCTCCTGCCTTCTCTTCATTCACTGCCTCTCTCCTTCCCCGCAAAACCACCTAACAACAAATGAACCCGATTTCTTTATCGTACCAGTTTACTCTTCCGGCCATTGTTTACCTCGTTCATCAGCCATGACCTATTACTAACCTCCTGACTAACCCTCGAGACCCGTGCAATTATGATACCCGTGTAGTGATGCTATAGTCACCAGTGTAGTCTATCTCATACCTTATGCACCGTTGTTTATGCCCCGTACCTTTGCTTACTCTTGTTTCATCAACCATGGCCTAATTCTGGCCTCAGATCCGCCCCTCCCCCAAACCCGACTTCCCCCAAATTGTAACGTTTTACGAATGTCTTGGCCCCCTGTCAGTGGTTTTCTCGCTCTCCCCTAACCCCCCCCCCCCCCCCCACACACACACACGCCATTACACATACACCGCGATCAGAAAGCAGACATTCAGTCAGGCAGACTGTCAGAAATATAGATTTGAGAGACAGAGAAAGAAAGAGGATCTAAAAGGTGACGAGGGCAAAGTCACCAATAGACAATCCTCGTAAAATTATGATGAAAAAAAAAAAAAACAAGAAAACACACACACACATACACACAAACACATACACACACACAGAACTGTCCTTTTTATTTATTAGGCTGTTGGTCCAGCCGGAATATGACTGTGTACAGAGACACAGAAAAGAAGTTGGGTGAGAGGGTGAGAATGGGACATTATGGAGACTCTGGTCGATATCCCTCATTTGTCCAACATAAGAAATGGGAAGAGATGCCTGAATACTTAAGTTACATAGCCATTAACAAAAACATGTTTTGAGGCCGAGAAGAACTTGTAGACAATTGATGGAGCTTTCTTTATTGTTCGTGAAAGACAATACAATGTACATGTCTGTTTTTGATCGAAATCGAATAATTGTTATCGGTTCATACACATGTGTATTTCCGTAGTGTAACATTTCTGGGTATGCAGTTTAAATCAAAACAAACAACGCCCTTGTTCATCGCCACATCGGTAAATGTCATATCACTCCCGACATTTCTGATGCGCTCCGTTTCAAACCATAACTCTCCAACTGTCTCAGCGATTAGTCTTTCAAATAACAGGAGTGGAGATTTCTTCAGACTGCCTTGCTCAGATTGTGAACACAGTGGTTTATGTTGCTATTTGCCAACATGTAAGAAAATGTTCCTCAGTACTATGCCATTTTCCCCCTTTGGACAGTGAGCAAAAATTCTTCTCGCTAACAAACAGTGTTTATTCTATCTTTTCTTACTTTATCTTGATGCTAATAGAATATGGATATCGATCAAAAGAGAATGTACCATCTTTGAGACTAAAACCCCAATATGCGCAAGGATAGATTGATCGATCGCTCGTATTTGCTTAGGGTTAGAAGAAAACAAAGTATGCACACAGAGGAAGGCACGGAAAATGAAGACATTCAATACTTGCACTGCCATTTCAAGAGAAGTACTTGGATGGAGGAGAAAACAGGAGGAGATGGCGTTGGGTGGGGTGCAGGATGCGGAGGCCAACGAGTATTACCATCAGACAGGCTGTAAAAAGTGTAAGATGCCCTTTCACAAGGAAAGATGCTGAGGGAGTAAGATGCCTATCTCCTGCAAGCCAGGTCTGGACAATGATGTAAGGAGGTGCAGTTACCCTTGGAATCCAATATGGTAAACCTGTCGCAGTATGAACGGAAACCATTGGTGAGTGGCTTATACTATCAAGAGGGTGACACGCGACGATACTGATACTGAGCAAGAACCTTGGAAGGCAACCTACAACAAAAAGACATTTTAGATCACTACTTTGTATTTACTGAAGGAATAAACTCTCGCACAAAAACGCTCGAGACTTTATAATCTGCCTGTGTATTTTTTTTTCCAGCTCTTGAAATCTCTCTCTCTCTCTCTCTCTTTCTCTCTCTCTCTCACTCACTCTATCTCCGTCTCTTTCTCTCTCTTTTCAAGAACAATAAGCTACTCTTTCTATACTCTTACCACATTAACTTATCTAGTATAGTCGACATTTCATACTATTTTTAACATATCATTTGATTTCTTGTTTGTTTTTCGTATCTGCAAGTTTACAGGAGGAGTTGGGCAAAGGGAAAAGGGGGGTGGGGGATGTTCTCATCATCTCAGTTACTAACTCTCCAAAATAAACAAAGCAAACCAATGTGCAACAGACATTACCCAGCAATGAACACCGATGTCCTTTACTCCCTAGGAAAAGTGTGTAAATCTAAATAAAATACTAACTAAAAGGATGCGGAGGAGGTGGTTGATGACAGGAAGGAAGTCCAATCAAGTAGGGTGGGAAAGGGAGGATGGAAGGAGGGGGTGGCGAAAACTAAAGGAGAAACAGACGGGTAGGTCGATAACCCCTATTTACGTAAGGGTAGCTCAAGATCCAGGCAGCCAGTAATGAAGAAGGTCCCCCCCCCCCTTTTTTTTTATGCGTGTGGGAAAGAGTTGGGAGAAGGTAGGCCTACTTTGCTGGATACCAACTGTGAAATAATTGAAGGAGTAGATGACTGAGTGGTTGAGTGAGTGGGAGAGAGAATGCGCGTGAGTGTGTGTGCGGTAGTAAGTGAATGAACGTACGTACAAACATACAAATATATATGACACCTACATATATGTATACATATCCATATATAAAGATTGCGTGAGTGAATGAATGAGTGAGTGGGTGAATGTGTGAGTGAGTGCATGAGTGAGTGAATGCATGAGTGAGTGAGTGCGTGAGTGAATGAGCGAATGAGAGAGCAACCGAATAAGCGAGTGGACGAGAGGGCATAGCTGAAAGAATGGATGAGTGAACAAATGACTGACTGACTGACTGAATGAATGAATGAATGAATGAATATGTAGGTGCAAACGACTGGACTAGATGAAACGGGTAAGTGGAAAACTTTCAAAGACGACGAGAGGAAAAATATTAAAGTGTGAGAATATGAAAATAAAAGAGAGAGAGAGAGAGTGAATGAGGAAATGGTTAACAAGACCTGGGTTAGAACAACAATGGAGAATGAAGGCCAGTGATCAATACCGAGGATGGTTATCCTCAAAGAGAAGGATAGGGGACACACAGGGAAAACACAAAAGCTTTCAAACGGACGCAAACCAGAAACTGACTCGCTGGAAGTGTAACGTGATCCTTTCGTCCTCAATCTTTCGTCAATTGTCTGTCTTGTTCTCTCTCTCTCTCTCTCTCTCTGTCTCTCTCTCTCTCTCTTTGTAACACTATCGCTACCGCTACTATGACATATTGTGTGACAAGAATACTCAGAAACTTGAAATCAAAAAGTCTGAGCAACAGAACAAAATTTATTCTCCCTCTCTCCCTCCCTATCTCTCTTTCTCACGCTATGGCCGAACAGACTTTGACACATAGTGTTAAAATAATGAAATGAAGCTGAAGCCAATAACGAAGCCACAGTCTCTCTCTCTCTCTCTCTCTTTCTCTCTCTCTCTCTTACACTATCGCCAAACAGTATTGAAATAATGAAATAAAGCTGAAGCCAAAAACTAAGCCACAGTATCTCTAAATTTCTCTCTTTCACTCTCTCTCTTTCTCTCTCTTTCCTTTTCATTTCCTCTCCAGCATTAACACCTCTGTGACAGTAATAAAATGGAGTGAAATCCAAAACTCAAAACAGCATACCAGTTTCTCTTTCTCCTTCTCTCTCTCTCTCTCTCTCCATCCCCCTAAAAACGTTCTCACTATACACAAGAGGCAGACAAATGATTGTCTGTAACAGACATCAGGAGCACAAGAAGTCAGGGACGGCAACTGTAAGCGGCGGAGAGTAAAAATTAAAAAAAAAAAAAAACCAGATCAATGATCAGTTGTCTACCTCAGACAGACAAATAGTGAGTGGAGGATGGGCTATCTGCCGTGTCTGTCTGTCCGCCACCGAGACAGTCCAAATTGACTTACTGGCGGAACAGTTCCACAGACAACTGAGTGTGCACAGTCACTCTGTTTAAATCCTATTTCATTTGTCTGGGGCACAAGATCCATCTTTTCCTGATCAGTCTGTCCCTTCGTCTATCTTTCTACTTTCCCCCTCTCCTCTCTCTGCTCCCACCTGCCTCCTGTCTCGCTTTCTTTCCTCTCTTCTTCTTGACATGAAAACGTACCGTATTTAGCATGGCACAATATAGCCGTAATCTTGCTGATGTGTCATTAAATCCCAACACCAGCAAAAAAACTTTCTCATGATATACACACGCGTACATTACATCTCAATCTGTCAAAATTACAAATTCCCTATATGTCTTTCCCTCTCTCTGACCCCCCACCCGCTCCTTCCCTTCCTCTCAACCCCCAATACACAATCAAACAAACAAACTGTTTCATTTATAGAAACACGACACACATAATATTAGCGTGACACAAAAATTTAATCAATACCTGGACAAACGTCAAAGGGGAAAACAGACAAATAAAGCGATTGATTTCTTTTTCTTTTTGACACATCGATACAGCCAGTGTTAAAACCTATATCAGATAATTATTCCTCCTTCCTCACCCGCCATGATCACCCTTAAACTATAAAGCCAATAATGGAGTCACAAAAACGAAATTCCATTACGTAAATCAAGGTTGTAAGGCTGATTAAAACAGGCCACTGGCATCAAAGTAGCGAGATCGATCGGGGCAAATCCGCACCTGCGAGACTGTCGCCGTCCTAAATCACCGACCTCATGGAAGCTACACTGTCTCCTGATGCGAGGCTGTACTGTCTCCTAATGCTCCTAAATCTCTTTGCCCGTGTTCATCGGGTAATGATTAACCGGATAAACGTAACCCGCGCTCCATATGAATGTTTAAACGACATAATAATAGGTAAGAGACAAAGATTCGATTAGTTCATTAGTAATTCAGAGGCAGTGACAACAAAGGTAAAACGTAAGGGAAAATAATAATTCCTTTTATTTTTTTCTCTTTCTTCTTCTTATTATTACTAAACTCATTATTTTTCACATATTCGCTCTTCTCATATAACATAAGAGAAAAAAATGAAGAAAAACAAATTAATAAATAAACAAAACAAAACCCTATGAAATGACAATATTTCTTGGGCGCGCTATTTCCGTTTGTTGTTGTTGGTGTTGTTGTTTGTTTGTTTGTTTGTTTTTTTGCATCTTTGCCATTCTATACCAAAATAATATAGTGTGAATTCAGCTCCTGTTAGATTCTTGAGTTGCACCAACGAGCTCACGTTTGTTGTTTTCATGGGCCAGTTTGTGATGTTACGGTTACGGTACATTTACGCCTTTCAACCGCCTGCGGGTGGGTTATTCGTACGTAGAGGTCTATTCACAGTGTTTGCTGCCTTTCTACGCAAAGCGGATCGATATAGTTATTTTGGCGTTTTATTTTAAAAGGACAGGACAGACCAGCCAGCCCAAATACATATACTAGCCATTACAGCGCACATATGCAGGGATCAGACTGCTTCAAACGACTGCATTTAATGAACAGAAAGAGACTCAGTAGTAGCATTTTAATAGACAGTACTTTTCTTTTAATCGACCCCCCCCCCCCGGGGGGCTGGTGTTTATAGGTGGGTTCTCTGCTCCCTGCAGGTGGTTTAAACCCGCCATTGGTGGAGTGTCTTCAATGGAGTGTCAACCTCGACATTCCAGCGGAGACATCTCTTCTCTCTCTCTTTGCTCCTGTCTTCAGGCCCGCTTTCTTTCCTCTCTTCTTCTTGACGTGTAAACGTGTCTTACTGTGTTTGACACAATATAGCCGTAATTGTCGATAACCCTCAAGGCAACAACAACAAATCTTTTAATCATATCTGGTTATTTGGATCGAAAAAAAGTTCACATAAGTTATATCTTGGATAGCTGGTTTCCATCAATACAATATGTATAATTTGCCAAGATATTGATGCTAAACTAGATTAATTACCTGCTTTAGGCCATAATTTTTTGGTCCATGTCAAAAACTTGGTAGTCATGAAAAGCAGACAGATAATGTTTAATTATTTCATTTTTTTTTTTTTAAATCTAGCAACACGGGTCAGCGGTAGCTATGAGAATTCTATCAGATAAAAGCCTTAATACAGTTGTATTTCCATCGATATCGCTGTAACGGGTAGGTCTATATTATAATACATTATTATACGTAGTTCGTTTCTTACAGTGCACCGAACGTGGTTTTAAACTCAGGTTCAGTTTCGTGACAATCAATTCCGCACTGGCGCTTTGTCAATATCCGGATTGAAATGATAACAAAATAGAAGACATGGGAAGAGAGATGGGGGTGGGTGAGCGGTGGTAGAGGTAAAGGAGGGTGGGGTGGAAGAAGGGTGGAAGAGACTGGGCTTTGAACAATTCATTACGACCCGTGGCAAGAAATGGATTTTTACTGGTCACCATGGTTACGGCTATGTAAGCCTGGGAGAGCATGTGAATATGACCGGCATAGGGAGGGAGGGGAGGGGCGGGAATCACGGATCTAGCTTGCCAGCCAGGCGCATTGAATGGCATGTTGACATGCTATCAGTTTCATCTCTGCTATAACACCCTGTTGGCTGGCAGGTGGACATCCTGCTGCCTGGATATAATAATATATACATGTACAGGCGGAACTTCTTCACTGGAATCATCTTAGTTCCACAGCCTACCATGCTGTTATAGAGCAGCAGAGACGTGGATGTTACAATTTGGAAAGAGTGAATGAGTGACTGAAACACTGAATGAATGAATGAATGAATGAATGAATGAATTAGTGGATGAATGAATACTCTTCAAGTACAGTGAAGATAATAAAATTTAATCCTGCCCTCTGCAAAAACTTCTTCAAGAAGGAAAAGTAGATGAAGAAGATAATGCAGGAAAGGAAGGAGAAGGCCAAGGGAAAAAAAAACAACAACAAGAAAAGTACAGTGCTTCTGATAGAACGCCTTTTTATGGCTTAACAGAAGTAAATCTTAGGAAAATTGCTGAAAAGTTGGAGCCATTTTGCAAAAATCCAGTACTTCTCATGCTAACGGTCAAATATTATTACTTATATTTTCAAAGCCAAACTCAATAAGACAAACAAACAAACAAAAATTCATGGCCGTCTAAATCCGGTTTTACATGTCCACGTAATGTATGGAGATCATATGCACAAATTATAATGCACTCATCAAGGTTGTCAATGAAACTGATGCATATATATACAGGTTCATTTTGCCATATATTATTGCACAAGCTGGGACATAATATAATAATGTCTGAAAAGCTAAAATGAATGAAATATAATTATTTATTAAAATTATTATTATTTTTCTCTTTGGACATTATAATTTGTTCGTTAGAAATGACCTGTCGCTGAGGGAGAACAGGAAATCCACCGCAAGAGCACAAGAGGGCCGCCAACGGTCTAAGGGAAATAACCCACTATAATATTCACAAGCGGGTTATACAAGATCATGGAGTTGCGTCCCTTATTCGGGCGTTCCAACACAAAACTGGTGGAGAAATGTAATTCTGCATGGAACTCACTTTGAAATTTTTGGACACAGATATAGGAATTAGGAGCCTTTTCACAATGAGTAAGGAAAAACTGAACACATGCCTCAGGGCTCAGTGAGATTAAATACATGTGCCTTCTTAGCTTTATGGTAAATAAAGAACTGAGTCGGCAAACTTTTGAAAGTAAATTGTATCCATTGTGAATAGCACTGGAGGAAGAAAATATCACTATAAACTGAACAAAATCAAAACACAAACACCACTTAAAAAAAAAGAAATAACACAGACACAATAAACAAAAAAAAAATAATAATAATAAAAAAAATAAAACAAACAACAAAAAAAAAACTTGCTTCAAAAGCATGCCCCAATATATTTACTAAGATCCTAAAAAATACTTAAAGTGCTTTACCAAATTTCTGATTTTCAAAAACAAATTTTTGTTCCAGAAACAGATCAGTGAATATGTAATTAAATAGAACATAAAAAAAAAAAAATGATTATCAATCTGAATAGTTTTAGATTTTATAGACACAATACTAAGCATGAAAATCATCATCCTTATCACTCTTTCCAAAATACAAGCCACTCATCATTGGCCGTGTTCCAAGTATAAAAATGTATTCACAAACAGGGTGATGCGAGTACTGGATAATTTCCCCAGAAATCTGAGTAAAGCTCATTAAGTACAGTGATGGAGAATGAATCCTACCTTTTGCACGATATGGTCAAAGTTAATTCCCAACTCTGAAATGACACAAACAAACAAATCAATGTTACATGCTCAAGGAAATGAAATTATTTTTTCAGTATCCACAAAAAGAGATTCATATAAGTGGGTAATCTGAAATGTACTTTTTCTAAAATGAGTTTTGAATGTTTGTTTTTGATCCCTTGTCATTGCATTTTTTAAATCCTTTTCATGAACCACAATCCTATTTGTATTCTTTGGAAGACCATGATTATTAAAATCCACATTCTATGTGAAGGTTTGTTTCCGATCCCTTACCATTGCATTTTTTAATCCTGTTCATGACCTGCAATCCTATATACATTCTTTGACAACAAAATAAAGACTACATAATTTACAGTGCATGTGATATTAGACCTCCAACTTTTGTTTGTGGTAAATAAATGCAAAACACTCTCTATACATTAAAAAATCACCAACATTATCAACCCCTGGTTGAGATGGAAGTGACAAAATCTGATATGTCATCTGACAATGCAAATGGTCATTATCTACAGTCCTAGCATTGATAACTAAAGTTTCGTTCATAAACTCTTGACTTGCATCATGTACATGACAAGAGTTGTCATGTTGTGTTTCTCCTTCATGAGAAAAGAATGAAAAACTAATATCCCCACTCTGCTTACCTTCCATTAGTGGAGGTTCATCCTCATAGCTGTCCCCTGCAGTCTCTCCTTTTTCTGGCATGGCCATAGCACTTGGTGTCATTATGGAGCCTGTGTACATGGGTTGTGCTGGTGCTCCATAGGCAGGGTCTGCACCATAGCCACCAGCCCCAGCATATCCTTGATTGTAATCAAACTGCCCAAACTGTCTGTTAAAGGAACAATATGATGTAAGAAAATGTAGCACACTTATAATATAACTATCCAGTATGGACATTTTGTCAGCTCTACAAACATCACTGTTTAACGATGCTGAAAAAATATATATTTTTCACGATATTTTTTTCACTTTTTCTTTCCAAACCAGAGAGCAGCAAAATCTAAGACCTCTGGGGACTGATTTCCTCTAATGTTTTCTGTTTAGAAAAGTTGAATGATTCTCTAGTAAAGCACATTAAACCAAATCCTAAATATATATCAGCATCAGCATAAAAATGACGTTTTAAACAGCCTACCCTTCAAAGCATATGTCTTACCCCCAGAGTAAATGAGTCGGCACACGCTCCGGGCAATCGCAAGTAACGGCTGTTTTTAACTATTTTCCAACTCCAATACCAAAGTTTTCTTTTCAGGTTAGGAAAGGTGTTTTATGGAAAATAATCAACAAATTTTTGTATCTCAGTTGAAAAATAGTTAAAAACAGCCGCAACTTCAAATCTCCCCAGTCAACTTCCAACTCATTTGCCCTGGGCGTGAGGCATAATAATGTATGTGCAAAACAAGACAGTTACTTACGGTTCTTGTCCAAACTGTTGCTGGGCACTAGTGTCAAATCCATAGTTCTGGTTGTCATAATAGTTGGTTTGGTAGAACCCTTCTTCCTCATTAAATCCTGACATTTTGCAAAAATCCAAGGGCCTGTACTGAGAGAAAATTAAAATACTTCGAATAAAACTAAACATTTCACACTTTAGGGAGATAGGAATATGTCACTACAGCATAAAATGTATTGAAAATTAAAATCTGTCAAATTTTGAGACACAGCATTACACTTCTATCCTTGATGTGTTCCTGAATATGAGAAAAAAATTTAAGCATTACAAAAGAAGGAAGATTTTCCTTGATATCAAAGATATATAATTATAATGGCTACAGAAACTACAGAATAAAGTGTTATTATTTTTCAGTATAGTATAGTATAGTAGTTTTCGGCTTGATGGTAAAAAGCGATGTCCTGTTGCCAATTCTTTGTCAGATTTGTTACACTATTCTCTTGACCAGCCCTGCAGCTAATACTCTTCTAAAAAACTACTGTTCTTTTGACCAGATCTAGTAGTGGAAGGCTATTCCAACCTATACACAGAATGATGCAGAGTCTAATCTATTCTTCAAAGTGTTGACATTTGGTGCTTGAACTACGTCATCCGGCAGGTTATTCCACTGATCAGTCATTGTTTGTGTGAAGAAGTGCTGTCGCAATCCAAAGTTACATCTCTGTTTTTTTAGCTTTTAAACTCATGGCCTCTGGTGTTTGTTCTAGTTTCTAGTGTGAGGAGTTCATCTGTGAACTTGAATACACCATGAGTGTATTTGTATGGCTCTGTGAGATCACCTCTTAATCTTCTGTAGCACAAACTTGGAACCTTTTGTTTCCTGTTTACCAGAAAGTCTCTGAGCCACTGAAGTACACTACCCTTTATTCCTACTGCCTGATCTTCAGCAACAAATGCTCATGAGGGACAGAGTCGACAGCTTTCACAAAGTCAAGGCATATTACATCAACTGGTGATCCCTCATCGAGCATTGTAGTCCATTTGTCTAGGGTTGAGAGCAGGTTTGTGATGCATGACCTTCCTGAGATGAAGCCATGCTGACATTCAGATAGAAGGTTGTTGTCTGTCAAGTGACCTATCACCCTATTCCTCACTATGGTTTCTATCAACTTGCGCACTGCGCTTATTAGGCTAATAGGGCGGTAGTTGGTGGGACTGTCTTTGTTTCCTTTCTTAAACAGGGGGGTAACTTGCGCTTCCTTCCAATCTGTGGGTAGCTCACCTTCATCCAATGTCTTATGAGCTCAGTTAATCCTGCGGCTAGTTCTTTCAGGATCCGAGGGTGTACCCTGTCAGGACCTGGAGACTTGTTTGGATTCAAAGCCTTTAACTGCCTCAGCAATTCATCTTTTGTGATTTCAATGTCTAACAGTGTTGATTCCAAACTGTATTTCTCACAAGAAGGAATATTCTCTAGATTCTCATGTACATAAAAAACATTGCTAAAAAACATGTTTCATCTGAAACCTTGCGATCCCTGTCTTTCAAATCTGCAACTCCTTCTTTTGTTTTCATCTTCAATCTCAACAGAAAAAAAACTTTTGGATTACTTTTAGTGCTTTTGGCCACATTGCTGTCATAGTTTTTCACAGCTAGGCCTATTTATCAACTATTCTTGGCTTGATTCCTGGCTCTGGTTTAAAACAAGTCATCACTATCTGCAAGTGTCTCAACCTCAAAGTACTTTTTGTACGACTTCTTCTTTTCTTTCACTTTTGCTATACCAGTGCTGTTCATCCATCTGGTTTTTGTTCTACCACCTCCAGTTTTCACCTCTGGTAGAATCTACACATTCCTCTACAACTGTCCCTTTAGTCTCTTTAACGTAATTCCATGCTTGTTGTACGTTCAAATCTTTGATGGTATCCAGCATAGTCTGAGTTTGCACTGATTCTCCCATTTTCCTGTAGTCTCCCTTTGCATAATTCAAGCGACAGCTGTCGCACAGATTTTTTTCCTGCATAACACTTAAGACTGAAGTACAGAGGGTGATGGTGATTTTTGCCTACCTAATGGGGCTTCATGCTTAATCTCATCTATCATAAACTGTTCACTGATCTAGTAAATATCAAGTCCAAAGTATTCTCAGTCTGGTCACCTCTGAAATGAGTCGGCTTGAGATCTAGATCTAGATTCTTGACCTAGTTTAGATCTAGCTAGATGATCTAGATCTAGATCTAGATTTTAGATCTAGATCCAGATCTAGTTCTAGATCCAGAATCTAGATAGACTAGTCTAAAAGTAGAGGAATAGATCTTGACTCTAGTCTAGTCTGAGAGTCTCTAGATCTAGATCTAGAGTCTAGATTTTCTAGATTAGATTAGATTACGTCAGAATAGAAATTCCTGTAACTGTCAGACTATTTTTCAATATTAGCCTGCAACAGCGGAGTGCGTCCCACCTTAAATTTTGAACTGGCGTCTACTCAGAAAGCCCAAGTGATAGATGACGTAGATCCACCGGTTAGACTTTTGCAAAAAGTTCTAGAGAGACTATCCACAGGTTGTTTTGTGTACGTAGGAAGTCTTGGCTCCCTTTTCTTATTATTATAATACTCACTAATAATGCGCCCTTTTTAGCAATTTTGATATTGCTTTATTTAATCACCATATCATGGAATAATTTTTTAGAAAGTAATTTCCATATTGATTACTAAAGTTTACTTTATTATTTATGACTTTTTGAGTTAATTTCTTAAACTTTACAAAATTAACGCCTCCAATTAACGTCCGGTGCATCAAGGCTTAGTCAACAGGTGTTGCTATAAATTCTCGCCCATGTTTATTTGACGTTTATACGGATACTCTCTAGTTCGCTTTTTAGCTACCTATGGACAGCGATTGACTTTAACAATAGTTCTACAGTATAATTTCAGCCCATTCTTTGGTCTAGGCAGACCGACTGTTTGGCTAACAAACACTCACATAAATATACATTTATCTATAGGCCTACGGTGGATAGAATGAGTTGTTTCTAACACAAATAAGCTTACACATAATACGGTATAAAATTGTATATATATACGAAAATTGGTGTTCGCGCATGAATGAGGATTGCAGGATAAGGGGAGAGAACTGAGTTTTTGTTAAAGATACACCAAATACGGTATCAATGTTACATGAATTATAAATGTCGGTACGTTGTTGCAAAGCGCTAACCTCAGCGGACATTTTTTTCCCCCCAGGAGAATGGGGGGGGGGGGATCATTGTGTTCAAAGTAAAGCAAAGTAAATCTATCTTTCAGACAGTTCATTCATTGTTATAATAATAACTAGCAAGGTCTCCCCTTCTACGAACGGGGGATATAGATAAAAATGATAAACTGACATTGACCATTGTCTGTGAAAAATGGTAAAATAT
>JBCAUA010010438.1:0-13163 GCA_038406235.1 Peronia verruculata | reverse complement strand
AAAGTTAGTCCCCCCACTTATCAACTCAGCTTCTTACCTTCTGTCGCAATAATCATGATTTCACAGACGATTTTTACTGACTGCATTTTTTGAGCCATGTATCCTTAGGCTATATATTATGTCATGATGCACTTGTAGGAGTTAAGTCTGATCCCGTCCTGTTGGTTTATGATAAATGGTCTTTCATATGTGTTGATAAATCACAATCCATTTCTGTACTTGACCAGTGATCATTTTTGCTATTCCTTTCTGGGTCTCGATCAGATCATAAAAGCATTTGTAGCTGATGGTGGGCTATCTTCCATGTTTTTTTTTTTTTCTTGTTTTTTAATCAACCTGCCATGACAGTTTTGTTGCTTACGTATCACAAGTGGATTCTAATATTGCAATGACCCATTATGTGTTCAATGTTTACATCATCGGCGCCACCGACTCAAGATCATTATTTTGTCTCGCGGCCAGTCGAAATGAGATGTAAGTGGGCTTGAACCGAGAAATCAGGCTTTGAATGTGATGAAAGGGGTCAAAGACCGATTTTTTTTTTTTTTAGTGCAGATATCAAAAGCTTACTCATTTTTTAACATTACAATATCTGTCTTACCCTCAATTAAAAATATTTCTTCAATAAAGTGGGTTTCCTTTCTGATGTAGGTATGTAGATTTATTCGTTCGACTTGATTTTCTAAGAATTTTGATCAGTGCTGCATTCCCCTCCACCCCCCCCCCCCTTCCTTTCTCTCTTTAAACTGCAACATCTCCGGCTAGAATAAAGTTAGCTCAAAACTTTTTTTAACCACATGAAAGGGTATGAAATAAGCTATCACAGATACCAATAACCCAATATGGTGAAATATGGACATAGGTCTCATTTTGACTGGCTGCGAGACATTTGACTATAATATTGTAACCTGCACCATGTACTTTACATGTGAGTGGGTTGTACAAGTCGATTTTCTCATAGGTGTCTAACACATCTATAATAAATAGTAATTTATATAAGAAAAAAAAGTGAATAATTGTAATATGCTTGTCACCCATAGTCATGACTGCATCAAGGACATTCGGTAAGTCTTCTCTCCTAGTTGGGTCATTGCATTATCAGTAAATTTACGGAGAGACTATTTTATTTGCAATGTTAGAACATTGAAAGTGTAGTATTTAATATGCCCATGTCTGTATTGTTCAATTTATTTTCAAATATTATGAAAAATTTATGGGAGTAAAGAGGAGAATCTTACTGTGATGTCCAGACATAGACACACTGTTTGCACTTTGCTGACAAATACAGTCGATGGCACAATGCTAAAACTAGAATATTAAAAAACAACAACAACAACACCGACAGCAACATCAACTATAAATGTATTTGGTATAACAAGTCAGCTGCAATTAATCTTATTGGAGTGTCTATCTGGGCCTAGTATTGCAATGAGGAAGCATAGGCAAATAAAAAAAAAAGTTGCACCACAAAATAAAGGCGAAACAATTTTGTGTTGGCTCGCTCATGGGAACGTCTGTTCGCAAGAGGGGGGGGGGGTTGGGAAGGGGTTGGGGTAGTCTCCCCTCCCAACAAGTTACATAACTAACTGGATAAAATAACTTTCTTACACACGGACAGAGGGAAAGAGGCGCATCAATAGGCCCAAATAGACTCTAGGGTCTATCTGGGCCAGCTGGCCCAAATAGATGGCGCCTAATCTTATTTCACAAACATCGTGGCTCTGATTACTGGTCGATCTATGGTGAATTTCACCAACTGGTTCATCCAGGGTAGGTCTGTGGCTGGTAAAGACGTTGGTGCAAAAGAGTCTTGCAAGATAGGTCACTGCCTGTCTCTACAAAAAGAAAACAAAAACGAACAAACGAAAACAATTACAATAATAAAAAACATATGAAATTAAAAAAAAAAAAATCACTTTAACAGACATTTTCATAAGCCAGATGATAAGTAAGAATAACTGGAATGTCTCGAGCTATAAAAAAGTCCAAAAGAAAAAAAAAATCGAGATGAGTCACTAAGCTAGACGAACAAATGTTTGTAGGTATATCAATGAGCAAAATGTTATATTTTAAACAATATCTTTCTTCTGTTTCTAAGATGGTCCATGCCTTCATTTTACAAGTATTGTTTCAAAATCCTTGTTGATCAGATCGTAATAGTTAGCTTATTTTTATCAGTGCTACAGTATTATGCCTTGTTTTCAATTCATGCAGGGCCTATTCGTGAAATTCGATATCCAAGGCCTTCTTGTGACGGTGAGTGCCTTAGACTTTAGTATCTATTTATGAAGATTTTTCTCATTTCCCATGGAGAGTAATAAGTGGAAGAGAACCAAATTGTAATACAAAATGTCCAGAGAAATGAAGAAAAGAAAGGAAACAAATATTTATCTTCTCCACTCCCTCTCTCTCTCTCTCTCATTCTGTTGGCCTCTATCTCCTTTCTCTCTCGCTTCTTGTCTCTCTTTTTTCTTCATTTGTCTTTCTTTTCTTCTGTTTCATCCTCTCATTCTCATCTGTCTGTCTGTCTGTCTGTCTGTCTGTCTGTCTGTCTGTCTGTCGATCTACATAATATATATATATTACGTATGTCTGTTTGTCATTCATCTGTCTGTCTGTCTATCACTTTGTCAGCTTGTGTTATTTCCATCCACCGATCTGCCTATGACAGCCCTACATCCAAAATATATTACTGAATGAAGGGTCAGAGCTGTGGCTGTTTGACTATGAATATGAGCTGGGAGACTTTGTCAAATTAATGAACCAAGTGACGCGGATCAAAATGCCACGTGTCAATTTGCGGCTCCTCCTTGATCGTGAAGCGAAATGCGGCATTGGCACATGGGGGAATCCTATGTCTTACAGATTCAACTATCAGGTATGTAGAGTTTAACCCTTCACCAATAAAAATTTTCTAGAGATGCTATCATACTGATATCCCAAGGGTCTTCTTTTAAACATGATTCATAGAGGTTAAATGTAAGATTTGGTGGAATTCACCACTTATCCTTTTGTAGTAGATGATGTTTGGTGTTTCTCTACACATGGGAATCTTTTAATAAAAGTTTTGGATACTTCACTGTTTGAAGTTATGATCACATTAGCGACCATTTAAGTATAAGCTGAAGTGCAGTCAAAATCACATGACCTACGAAACATCGCTCACATGAGGCTTTGTTTTTATGATGTGGCAGGTTTGAGAGCTTCTCATTCGTCCAGATTTGTCTGCCATGCGCATAGCAAGTAAACAAAGCCACATGTGAGCGATGTTCACTAGGTCATGTGATTTTGATTAGAATACCTAATTGCCTGGTGATTAGTCAACAATTGTGTTTTAATTTGTGTTAAAGGCTTATTGATGTGCACAGATATGTTAATGTTATCATAAGTATGATATGCGCACTAAAAACTAACAAACGATGACATATCCAGATCTGCGACACCCCTCCAATCCTTGATGAAAAGGAAGTGTGCCTGAAACGACATCAACCCCCAGCACAGGATGTAAACATTGGCATACCAAATGGTAATATGTCATCAAATCACAGTTCTAAGTCTGAGGGAACTATCATATCTGACTACTTGAAAGCAGAGTATCCAGAAGTTATCAACTGTAGCTGGAAAATACAAGCTCCAGGTAAGTTAGGGCACATGACTGCTCAATAAGGATCTTTCCTGCTGGCATGGGGCTTAAGAATCCACTTTGCAAAAGAGTGATTTTGATTGCTGTTCAAATCATCTCTCACTGTGAATGCCTAAAAAATATTGTTTAAAAAAGGATATGAAGACGAAAGAAGGATTGAAAATTCCTTCTTTTTTTTTTGCTGCTTTTTTTTTTTTTTTGATACATTTTTCGATTTATGAATTGACAATCCTGTTTATGATCTTATGGTATTATTCTTATATGTCTATATTGTTGTTGTTCGTCAAAAGTTTCTGAAACAAAACAAATGATTTCATGCCCACTTTAAATGTTAAAACCATTCTCAATTGTAAATGTTCACTACCATCAATATTTACATATGAAATGTGCATTCAGAAATGAACCATCTCAACTGCATAAAAATTTATATTTCCACAGATTTTCTTTAATCCTTTGAACCCTGGTCACCAGTGCCTGAAAAACCCCTGTCCCTGACCTTCTGGGCCGAGAATGCACATTTCTCATTTCTTGTTCAATATGTTGTGTAAACATGTGTCAAACGCAATCATGGTCACAGACATTTGTAATCGCCATAGTCCTAGATATCCATGCCTCAAAGCGATCTATTAGATGTATTTTTCACTGTATAGGTCTGGAGTAAGTATGTAGCCCAGTCTACCGGGCTGTGGGGAATATGACACCGGAAAATCTGCCAGGTGTTCCGGGCTGTAGGGATCAACGGGTTAATAATATGGCAACATTATTTCTCATTATTGTTGTTGTTTTTAAGCTCAATAAATTACATATTTTAAAATACATATTAGGATAATTCCTTGGTTCCATTGAGAAAAATTTGTGTCCAAGTAAGTAGTTGCATCAATCATTTTGTCATTGCTCTCTGAAGAGATAGAGCTAACACACAAAATTATATATTTTTTTATATATTTCATTCAAATTATATTACACTCGACTGGCAAATTTTCATTATGACTGTGACTTGAAAACACGTAGGATTTTGCTTGAAGTTTCCAAGTCTAATTCTGGTTGCTGCTAAATATTTATAAGAATGAGTAACAAAATTCTCATTGCTTCATGTTTTGTATACCACTCTCTCCTTTTTAATATCTCAGAACATCAGAGAATCATGGTCTGGTTTCGAGATCTGTCAATACATGAACCAACATTCTCCTCGTCTCTGCAACCTTGTTACAATGCACATGTGAAAATTTTCACCCATGTCACCATGATGAAGGAGTTCCCAGAGAATCTGACGTTTTGTGGATATGAAAGGCCCAGGACGTTCGTGTCTCCAACCCCACAGTAAGAAGTAGATTGGTTTATGATAAGAAATATCCATTCAATAATAAAGAGTTACTCCAACGGGAAGAAGGTCAAGGAAGGTGTTTGTGTAGAAGTAGAAGAGGATCGGAATTATATGGGTTTATTATGAATTTAATATTTGCATTACTCTGGTTTTTAAAAAATGTTTGTAATAAAAAGATACATTTCTTTAGCAGATGTGCACAAGGTACATTCATTTTAAATGTGTACTTTCTGAAACATTTTAATTACTTTACAAATTTATTAAACATTATCCTCAGAGTAATAATGCTCCACTGATTGCTCAAAATGATTCCAATTCCAACACTACATAGCACAAGCTCTGCTGTCGATCCAGGCATCATTAAATAATGGGCCACATCTCCACCTCATGCAGTTCTCAATTGTGCTTTTCAATCTTTCTTTTTGTCACCAAAAACTGTTTTGGCTTTAGTTTGAGCTGTTTCAAAGTTCCCTTTCTTCATAATCAAAGAATGCAAGTTGTTCATTGAAAAACAAATCATATTTTATTCATTTTCAGACTGACCATCAAGTTTTTCCCTTGTGACTTGTCGAGTAGATTTGATCTAAGATATCGCTTTGTGGACTCAGATCAGTTCGTGCCTTACACAGAAAATGATTTGGTGAACTGTTCCAATGGAGTGCCAGACTATGTTAGTTGTGATATCTTGATCGACTGTGATGGAGGTAGGTGATGCCTTCCTCATTTTTAACACCTGAGTTCCCAGCCTGGGATATATCTCTTCATAAGTTGGCATTTTGCGGGATGCAACCACTGACAAAACCCCTGTTTGTTGAAGTTCATCACTTTCTTCATTTCTGAGACCCCCAGCTTTTCAAAGATTCCCAACTTTTCTATACTCTATTGTACTTTTTATTTCCTGTCTGGGAGGGTCATTTTAAAAGTTGCAAAGGCTAGTGTAGGGCTGTGCAACCCTGTGGTCATGAGCGTTACATGGCAGAGCTAATGGACAGGAACTCTTTAGGTGGTGTTGAATTTAAACTCAAAATGACGATTACAATAGCACCAAAAAAAAAAAAAAAAATTGTAGAGGTTGTCATAACTGTAAAAAAACCTCTTATCTATTCTATCTGAATTATCCCCAATACTGTAACTGATGTAGAGTTTCAGTTGGTGTCATTTCACAATTTTGCACCCTGTCTTGTTTTGAGTAAATTAAAATGGTATGTATCTATGGAGTACTGTATATTAATTTTAATCTAATATATATGCTGTTGATTTATCACTATAATTGCTGTAAGGGGGAGGGTGAGGGTGAGGGGGATAGATTTTCCAATTTCAGCATTTATGTACCAGATTATTGGTCAAAAAAGAATGATTTTAAGTATATACACATAAAATATACTGCCTTACATTCTACAGGTTTACAAGTTACAAAAGGGGTGTCAAAATGTGCACAAAAAAGTTGTCACTGGCAACTCTGAATATTGTAGCCATAATGATTTTTTAAAAATGTTATAAGCTCTGTGCTCATCATATTTTTCAATATCGGAAAGAATAAAATATATGACAACAGAAAGCATTAACATATATTTTACATTTCTAGGAATACATCAGTGAAAATAAGGGAAACATTTTTGCGGTATGGCACTCTTTATTTTGTTTCACAGTTTTTGCTGAAGATTTCATGTGTGAATGTTCCTGATTCTCTTAAAATCATCAATACAACACTAATTTGGGTGAAATTTAATGCTGAAGATATAATTTCTGCCCACCACACTGTAACTGGTGCGACCATGATTCACATGGCACTCATCTGAGTGATCTCTTTTCACTACTCCATAACATTTCCATGGTCACACAGTAGAGAAAGCTATTAGATGAAGTAGGTGTTCAGCAGATGTTCTCTACTGATGTCCAATTGTTAGAATCAAAATGCAAGATATTTAAAATTAAGCTTATACAGGATTATAGGATCCTTGATGACACCGAAATAACCACCACAAAGGAGGTTGAAAGATGTAACATAACCACGTAATCCTTGATGACAAAAAAACCCCAAAAAATGGAAGAAAGGATGGGAGGAACTATACAACTGTTAGTGGGAGTCTGGCATCTGCTCATGGAGAAAACAGGCTGGGATCGACTCATGGGTCCTTCATCGATGGATTAAAGGACGCAAAGATCGGAAAACAGCATTTTTTCAGTAACTCATGGGTCTCCCGGCTTTCTATGGGTAGGGAAACTGGATGTCTAGCCTTCACCGATAAGGGTGAATATATTTTGGAGGTCCCATGTGTACATCATGCACATTAAAGAACCCATGGCAGTTCAAAATCGATGAAGGAGTAGGCTGCATGGGCAAAATTTCCAAATTCCAAATTTCTACCCACAAAAATTCTCAACAAAAACAGACAGCTTCTTGAAGCCGAGATAATCCTACTTTCTAAGGATTGAAAGACTTAAGAAAAACAAACAACAGCCAGTGGAATGTAGCCAAGAATTAAGATGGCTCTGCTTTGACTAACTGGACAATTACAGTGCTGCACATTGTTGCATTGTAAAGATTAAATTAAGAGGTTGGATGTTAAAGCTGTCAGTGCCTGGGATCTAAAGGAGCCTTGTCTTTAGAGATAACTCTCTAGATGGGTTCATTCACTATCAAGTCGAAATCATCAAGCAGAATTGTCAGTTTAGCTTGATAGCCTTTCCCATTTATGCTCAGTTCTACCAGTGAGTACAGCTGGGTGCTATCAGTCTGACCAACGAAACACCACATGTTATGTACGTCACCAAGCAGGAAGGGGAGAATGGCTAGGGGTCACCTTGGTTTGAGGGCTTGATGAAAAATATCAGGCAGACTCTGATCACCTTCAGGCCAAACTATCTGATTTGATAAAGCCAGTGAGTTTGCCACTCATACCCAGTTCTACTTATCAGTTCTGGGTCATCAAGTAAAGAATAATAATAATTGGCTTGATGATGAACGCACCCTTTCAACAACAGATACATAATAGTTAACTATGAAAATGATCACCTCCGGTAACATTTATTATAAACGCCCATCTTAGGTTTTGAAAACATAAAATGTGGACAACTTCAAAGTGAAACAGTTTCAACAGTTTCACTATTGTATTCTATTGTTCTGTTCTATTACTGTGTTCTATTGCTGTGTTCTGTTGCTGTGTTCTGTTACTGTGTTCTATAGCTGTGTTCTGTTGCTGTGTTCTGTAGCTGTGTTCTATTGCTGTGTTCTGTAGCTGTGTTCCAGGGCTGTGTTCTGTTGCTGTGTTCCATTGCTGTGTTCTGTAGCTGTGTTCTGTTGGTGTGTTCTGTTGCTGTGTTCCATGGCTGTGTTCTGTAGCTGTGTTCTATTGCTGTGTTCTGTAGCTGTGTTCTATTGCTGTGTTCTGTGGCTGTCTTCTATTGCTGTGTTCTGTTGCTGCGTTCTATTGCTGTGTTCCGTAGCTGTGTTCTATTGTTGTGCTCTACTGTTGTGTTCTACTGGTCATAGGGGAAGATGAGACAGAGGAGTTATGTCCTCGGGTGGACGAATGTCTGAAAAGAGGAGGATGGGCAGACTACAGACCAGATCATCAGTGTAACAGTTGTTACTGGCTCCAGGTTTGTCTCTTTGGAATACATTATTTTAAAGTCACACATTGAACTTCTTGCAGAGCTTTCTGAGTGCCTGATGCATTCCATTATTATAGTGTGTTGTGTTAATGTGATCATTTTTTCCCCTCATCTGTTTGTCCCTAGAAGAAAAGAAACGTGTGTATATTACTCAACAACAACAACAACAAAAACAAAAAAAAACATAAAAAAACAAAACAAAACAAAACAAAAACTGAATTTAAAAAAAAAAATGATTCCTATGTTTATGACTGGACACGTTTTTTATGGAGACGGTGATATATCTACAAAGATTCAGAAAGTGGCATTTGGACCCCGGGGAATATCTAAATTGTACTAGACAATAAAAAAAGGGACACAAATCACTCGAATGAACTCTGTTTTGGATGACTGTGGGGAAGGATGGCTGAATAACAGATGGGTGGTCCCATGGATGAGTTGACTGAGTTGGAATGATGAATAGATGGCCTATTTTGATGGAGAAAGGTGTACATTTTCCACTCTCTGTGCTTTCTGTTTAGGTCACTTCATCTCAAAAATAAAGCCGCAACATTTTGTCAAAAAATGATTACTGTGTTTACTATGCAGTTGAGATTCTATTATTTGTAATTATGCTCTCGATCAAAATCAGTATAATCTAAATATATGAAAAAAAACAACAACAAACAAACAAAACAAAACAAAAAAATCTTTCCTTTTTTTTTTTTGTTTTGTTTCACTTCTGAGTCAACAGAAGGAACTTACGAATAAAACCTGGCCAGAAGCTGAAATCGATTGCCGTGAGAAGCACAACGCTCATTTACTGGCTCTCAACACCCGTCAGGAAGCCAGGACAATCAGCAGATATATGAAGTGTAAGTCTGTGTCTGAGTCTGATGGATGAAACTCGAATAAACTCATGCTCAGCTTTCCTCTACATGTTTCACTTGTTATCACTATCATTTGATTATATTTTTATTATTATTATTATTTATTTTTTTTTGCTGATGCTACCATCCATTAAAAATGGAAATGTGTCTTCAAAGTATCCAGCTAATTCAACAAACTAAATCCTGAAGTTTCTTTTAATTGATTTTCCTGTTTATATTGTTTTAACCTTAAAGGACCACTCATGTATATTTCCACTGCAGGTCAAACTATGCAGAGTCCCAATTGTGTGTATTTCCCTCATCAGACCATGCACGGTTAACCTTGGTTTCGAAACTAAGGGAGTGGGAGTAGAGCCGTTTATCTTTTACGCATTTTTTTTTTCTGACATGACCTAAAATTAATGAATTTTCCAAAACATGGCCAGTCCTGGGGGAATAATAGTGTTCTGCATAGCTGGTCCTTTAAGGGTTAACATCTTAATCTGATGCTGTGTGAGATAGATATCATTTCAATGTTAGGAAATCACATAGAAAACCTCAGAAAAGCACTCACGTTTTTAGAACGTAATGTGGTAAAAAGAAAAAAAATGAACTTTGTATGGATGGTTTTATTTACATTTATTTTATAGATCAGGTGTGTTTCACCATGGCTGTATTCAGCCATGTTGTCAGGTCAGACTCTGCTACTGGTAAATTGTAGCCCACTACTATCCTGTCTCAAGTTCCCTAGCTATAAGTAAGGCCCACTGCCTTGTGGGTGTCTTGGGAAAGACAAAAGGCTAGGGGAGTAAACCCTGATAGAAAATAAGGAGTGGAGTCCCTGAGGTGGCTGGCCGGCTTTTTACCCCATCTTCCCACACCTTCTGCAGCTGTGCTGGTACCGAACTGTATTGGTTCATCCTTTCCTTTGGACTCAGCAAGGCTGAGAAGGGGAACTTGATGGCAAGTCAGCCCAATTTTTTCATATACCCCCGCCGAGGCTTGTAGTGCAGTTATAGCACTACACCATGGCCTCTCAAGACAAACAGATACCGACAACGATGAAGACAACATTCAGCCAGTACTATACAATACCTCACAAAGGAAAGTAGCACACATCACGAAGGCTAAAGTAATGGTATTCCTGGAGATAGATATTAATGTCCATTCACCTCGCTTCCTTTGATTGGCCTACCAAATGCCAAACAGATGAGGGTCCTTTTCGCAAAGCTGTTCAGGAACAATCAATAGGTGACTGAAGACATATGATTAGAGATAATCTTGCCCGCTGTATCTAGATTCTGGCTGTGACCTACGAATACTGTTGTTTTTACATTTCTAGACGTGCTTCATTTTTATAACAGCTCCTATTTTTATCAAATTATTTCAAACACCAAAGAGGAGGGAGGTCCAGCATATGGGAAGGGGATGTTCTAAAAAACCTGGAAAAAGTTTGCAATAAAATGTTCCCGAAACTTTAAGTGCAATTTTCTCAAATTCACATTTAAAAAAAAAATGGTTTACAAACTAGTCTTCTATTTCAGAAACCATTGCATCTCTGATGCACACCATCTTTCAAACATAGCAATTATAGCAAAACATTCATTCAGTAAGGATTTTGTATAAATAATACAGTAGTTTTGAAAGAATAAAGATATTTTCAGTTTAAAAAAAAAAGAAAAGAAATCATATATGCTATTCAGACATACATTTTTCAAAGCATTTGTTCTTATAAATCTACTACAGATATTTGTTGAAAAATATTCTGTGATGTTTTATGTTGTAATGAAACACCTTTGCACCAAGTTTCAAGTAAATGTACCAAAATTTGATGATGGCTATTAATACTGAGGTTGAGGTGAATACTCTATCAGAGTCCACAATGATTTCCACTCTCTTCCTTCCATGGGAATTTTTTCTTTTTTTAAATCATTCCTGACAATGTGTCCTTTTCTTCTTGTCACTATGGCACCCATTTTAGGCATTTTAATTTCTGGGTGGGTAAAGATAGGCTTTGGAAAATATAATGGACCATATAAAAGATGAATAATACTCCATCATGTGTTTATGAATTTGGGAAATTCGCTGAGACATGGTTCAATAAAACATGCCGGAATCTGATACATGAACATTTTATGTGTATACTGGAAATAAAGAGATTAATGTGTTTTTCATGTATGTATGTATCCTTTAGATTACCTTTTGTATGTGCATACCAGCAGTCTGAATATTTAAATACATGTTTGCTGTATGAAGTTAATACTAATGGAATACCCTTGGCTCTATTATATAGCTTTGAATATTTCACGTCAAAACATTTATCTTGGTCTCGAACGGATGAAGCCCAGCTCTGGACAGCTATACAAAAAACTGTGGCAGTGGCTAGATGGAACCACAGCATTTGATCGTCTAGACGAGATGTAGTAAGCTATATAAGTTTACAGTGCAAGTGATTGTGTTTTATTGTTTTGATTCTTTTTTGTGTTTGCTTTTGTATGTTTTTTTTAAAAAATAAATTTCCTCTTCATTTGATTTTCTTTTTTACCCATCTCTTACATCGTTCCCGTATAATAGTATATGTCAGTCTCCTTCTGCCTAGCTCATTCAGCCTTACCCCCATTCTGTTGGATCTCCAGATACATATATGGTTAGCTATTTTGTGATTTACATTGGTGACAGTTAAGTCTGAAGGACTCTAGCGTGGTCTCATTCCCTAAAGTCTATATGTTTGTTTTACAAAATACTTTTATTTTACATTTCCAGGATATTTTGATTTGTACAATTTTATACTTTGATTGAATCTCATCTGACTAAACATTCTGAAATGAAATTCCAGGGAAGAAGAAAGTTGATGGGTTAAGGGCTGTATAAGAACTAATGGCAATAGAAATATAATATCCAACTTTTCATACTATAGAAAAACAGAGATCAGACAGTAGGATCTCTATATACGCAACAGAATTAGTGGCCATCAAAATTATCATGCAAGCCAGATACAGGTGCAAGTAAAGAAAATATCTAAATATTATTGCCGATTTACCACTAGCAATAGGATATTAATGGGGTATAATGAGAAGGACAATACACACACATTGTATTAGCTATAAACACCCGTACGAACCTATGTACATCAATATCCATTTAAAAAGCAATATTAAAATAGACATAGTCCAGTAAAACTAGCGAAAAAAAAGGGGTGACCTTGAACTAATTGCAACATAAATGATTTTTTCACAGGCATGTAGATCTCAGTCTCAGGAATAACATTCCAAAATCTACCAAAATCTGCTCATGGGAAATATGCTTAAAAAAATATTTAAAATAATAATTTTGTGAAATTTCACACACAGACCCAAACGCCGCACCATACTATTGTAATTCAAGAACAACGTTCACGCTCTCGCTTGAATACAGTTCAGGAGGGATGGTCGGCGCAGGTGACAACCTAGTGATGAGAGTGAAAATGCACCTTTTCACCCACTTAGTTATCCGTCAGATGTCGTGGTTTGTTTTCAGCATTTGCAGGCTCTATGAAAACAGGCCTGGGCAAGTATTTTTGCTCCTTTACTTTTCTGTTTACCATTGCGTTGAAAAAAAAAAAACCCATAAAAAAGACATAGTATTCATTTTGAAAAATGTTCCATTCTCAAAACAGGACATTACTTTACCACAAATGAATGCTAATTCCTATAATGTAATGCATGTATTAATGAATGTTGTGAATATGATCACA
>JBCAUA010010427.1:0-13163 GCA_038406235.1 Peronia verruculata | reverse complement strand
TTGTTTTAAAATGGGGTTTTTTTTTTTTTTTTTTTTTTTTTTGTTTTTTCATTTTTGTTTTGTTTAATTAATTAATTAATTAATTTATTTATTTATTTATTTATTTATTTGTTTATTTATTTATTTATTTATTTATTTATTGTTTATCTATTTTGACTTTTACTCTACCCTTAGTTTTGTCGACTTTCGGGCGCCACTAAAGACCAAGTCCGTTCTGTATACGTCTTTCAACCTCCTATCTGGTGGGTTATCTCGATTCCCTCCGTCTCTCACAGATTTTAGCCAACCTCAGGACGTCACTGGATTATACGTTCGTCCCTTCACGAATGTTGTCTTCCTACCTCTTGTACCGTGCGTCTCTCCGTCTCTGTTTTTGTACAGTGCCTGGCGGGATTGAATATGATAACTGTGTTAAATCAACCAAGGAGACGGACAGAAAGAAAAAGAAATGACAGGCCCGTCATTCACTGTCCATCAGTAATGTTTGATCCCATCACAACCATCAAATTACGGAATTTCTTTATCGATCAGTCACATTTTTTTTGATGATACAGTATAGTCATCCAATAGGATAAAGTTTCGTCATTTGGAAAGACCGTGATTACATTTACTCAAGAGTTGTTTTCCTCGTCAGTCTTCATATAAATCAGTGACGATGCAGAAAATAGAGAAAAAGCAAAAAAACAAAGACGCAAAGACGTGCTTTGAAATCTGTAACCATCGTAACTTGACTTTCTCTGTTTACTTATTGACAGATGACAGAATATGATGTTATAAGCTGAGTTTCACAGTCTCCCCCCTTCCCTCCATCTTCCTTTCTTTCTTTTACTTTATCTCTCTCTCTTTCTTCTCTAACCTTTATTTACAAATGAGTCTCTTTTTGAATCAAGGAGTTGAATTGAACAATGCAAATGGTCTTATTGAGCTGGATTATTGCTCAGATTGATCCTTTTTTTTTTTCTTTGAGAATGCCACATGGACAAGTATTTTACCATTAGTGTAAATGTACTCACCTTCAGTCAGTGTCTCTTGTCCCAGATACCAGTTCAAATGTATGAATTCTTAACCATCAATTAGTCAATCAGTCAGCCAAGCAATCAACCAATCAATCTTTCAGTCAGTGCCGTCCCTCTGATAATCACCTACAAATCATTGACCAGTTTACTCGCTCTTTTCGACACCTCCACCTGTATACTTCCCTGTCCCCAGAGGCCAGCAAGGTGATCATGCAGTACGTGGCCGAGGTGTCCGGTAAGGGAAAGGACATTGACCGGGTCAAGGAACAGCTGCTGCAGTCCAACCCTGTCCTGGAAGGTACCACATTTTATTTGCCTTATCAGTCTTTCTGCAAAATGTCTGCCCATTCTCTGTGTTTATATCTTCTCATTGTCTTGACATTAACCCTATCTTGGCAGATAGAACCTTGTCCAGTTTTCTTCCTTTCATTTTCCTCTCTTCCCATGGTCTGTATCTTGAAACTACATCTCATCTTTTTCTTGTCTGCATATTAACTTTTCCTTGAAAGTTTTTACATTTCATTGTTCATGCCCTTTTAATTCAACATGTTAACAGTCCTGTTCTGGAAGGTATGACATTTTCAACAGCAGTCCCTGCAGGCTATCCTCCCATGGTCTGTATGAGACAAGGTCTTTTCATTGCCTGGCCTTTCAATTTCTAAAAAAAAAAAAAAAATTCTTATATTCTGGAAGGTAAAGGATCCCTTTACTGACTGTTGGCCTTCTCTGCAAATCTCCCCATTGTCTTTTTTGTCTGTTGTAATATATCTGTAGTAATAATTTTTTCTAGAAGAATCACTATCTTGTCCTTGTAAACAGTGCTGAAGTCATGAAAGTTCAATCTGTCAATGTTGCTGTCTTCCCCAGCATTTGGGAATGCCAAAACCACCAGGAATGACAATTCCTCCAGATTTGTGAGTATTGTGATATCATACATTAAGGACTTTAAAAAAACCCTTGGCAGTTAAAAAAAAAAAAAAAGTCAGATAAAGAGTAGGCAGAGATGGCATTGTTTGAGCAAAATATCCAAATTCCACAAAAATTCCTCTTTCCAAGGACAAAGCAACCACTTGAAGTTGAAGTAGTCCTACTTCCTTAAGATTGAAAAGCTTTATTAATTAAAATAGACGTTGGTTTCTGAACCAAATGTGATGAAACATCCATAAATCTAGTTTCCATTAAAAGACTTCATTTATATCTTCCATTTAAACTATGCAATAATGGCTTCAATCACTGCTGTGTAGTCTGTAAATGTATCTTTGCTGGGAATTTCAAACTTATATGGATTTTCTTATCTAATATGCTCCAGTTTTCTGTATGCAAATGGCCCCAATGAGATTTACACATTTATTACTAACTTTTAATATGTCTGCATGTCCGCAGGGCAAATACATGGATATTGAATTTGACTTCAAAGGAGATCCAGTGGGAGGTGTCATTTCCAACTGTAAGTGTTTCATAATGTCATACAATTGTAGTGGATTTGTAAATGTAGTTCTATACTACATCCTGTGAAAAATGTAAGGACTCAGTTGTATAATATGGTGATTGTCACAGAGACTGGCTAATCAAGAAAGGAGATGATGAAGACAACTGAACGAACTAAGGTTATGTTTAGTAGTATAAGCACATGGTTCTGATTGAACTTTGACCAACACTTTCTGTTGCAGTTTCTCTGTCATGTTCGTCTGTGACATTTGGACATGTAATCCTCCTCATCAGTCCATTACAGCAGTTTGGTATGGCAAATTAATGGTTAGTGGGAGTGTTTGAGAGCTCAGTGCTTCATATTCCACTAAGCTGAAAACCTGGAAATGGCCGGTAGAGTGTTTGTATCCCCCCCCCCCAAAAAAAATAGAACACTCACTGAAGTTTGTTACAGCTTCTCCAGGAGATCAGACAACACCTTATCACAGGTTCTATGCATTTTTCTTTTGGGGGGGGGGGGGGGGGGTGTCCATGTCAGTAGTAGTGAACAGTTTGAAGTTTTTGCCCCCCCCAACAAATATTAGATGGTCGGAACAAATCTATTTGTTAAGAAAGTTTTAACTTAATGATCCCCCACCCCTTTTTTTTTTTTTAATCATTGTTAGTGTTCAGTGCCATATTAATATCAATGTATATCATAATGGATTTTTGGAATTTTTTTACATTTCAGATTTGCTGGAGAAGGTGAGTTTACAAAATCAACTTTTTCAGTGTCACTCTTGTGTTAAGTTATTTCATCAATTTTTCATGGCTTTATGTAGCTTGTATTAAGCATACCTATCTGTCCATCCATTGATCAGCGATTCAACCTACCTGTCCATCCATCTATAGCTGTAATATGCAGCCGTAATTGTGCTGAAGCTTTGTTAAATCCCAACACAAACAAAAAACAAACAAACCATCCATTCATCCATCCATCCATCCATCTGTCCATCCATTCATCATCCATCCACCCAGTCCACCCATCCATTCATCCATCTGTCCATCCATTCATCCATCCATCCACCCATCCATTCATCCATCCGTCCATCTGTCCATCCATTCATCATCCATCCACCCAGTCCACCCATCCATCCGTCCATCTGTCCATCTATTCATCCATCCATCCACCCAGTCCACCCATCCATTCATCCATCCGTCCATCTGTCCATCCATTCATCATCCATCCACCCAGTCCACCCATCCATTCATCCATCCATTCATCCATCTGTCCATCCATTCATCCATCCATCCACCCAGTCCACCCATCCATTCATCCATGCATTCATCTATCTGTCCATCTGTCCATCCATTCATCCATCCATCCACCCAGTCCACCCATCCATTCTTCCATCCATTCATCCATCTGTCCATCCATTCATCCATCCATCCACCCAGTCCACCCATCCATTCATCCATCCATCCGTCCATCTGTCCATCCATTCATCCATCCATCCACCCAGTCCACCCATCCATTCATCCATCCATTCATCCATCCGTCCATCTGTCCATCCATTCATCCATCCATCCACCCACTCCACCCATCCATTCATCCATCCGTCCATCTGTCCATCCATTCATCCATCCATCCACCCAGTCCACCCATCCATTCATCCATCTGTCCATCCATTCATCCATCCATCCACCCAGTCCACCCATCCATTCATCCATCCGTCCATCTGTCCATTCATTCATCATCCATCCACCCAGTCCACCCATCCATTCATCCATCCATTCATCCATCCAATCCTCCCGCCATCCTGTGAGCAAATCATATCATCCTTCTCCATCATTCCTTTCATCAAACTAATGACACAAACATTGCACTGATGAGTTTACACTGAACCTTCGGTAAATTCAACAGATGCAATTTTCAATATTCTCTTTCACAGTAATAGATAACAAGTGGAAAAATGTAAATGTTGATTCCCATTACAATTTGATTTACACTATATCAATGCCAAATTCAGTTACCACGTCCAGAAACGTTGCTCTCTTGTGAAAAAAATGAAACTCTTGAAGCTCAGTCTCAATATAATATTGTGTATCTCTGTGAAAATGGGGCCAAGGATATGATATAAGTTATTGATTTGTCCATAGCGTCAGCCCTAGATCTTTATCAGAATAGACGGTATAATTTGATCTTATTAGCCTCACTTACATATCCGTCCAGACACTGGACGCTAAGCAGCCTACACACAGCTTTGCAAATCATCAGTTTTGTTTAGTTTTTTTTTTTTTTATTTCATAGAAGGCAAAGTATAACAAATAGAATTTCAATTTAGTACAAACTGATGTAGACTCTCTCATCTATGTGTGTTTTCCTTAATCTGTTAATAAATTATGGGAAATCTTATTTATAATAAAATAAATAGTAATTTGTTCATTCTGCTGTTTCAACTTGACAAGACTAATACAATTTGAAATATGAAATTACGGTGGCTGCTGTAATATTCAAGCACAACCAGACATATTTCAGGCATGTGTTGCTTTTGTTTTATCTAAACTATCTTATTTTCTCTCTATGTGTTTATGACATTATGTAAATACAATTTTCCATCATTCAAGCTCTAGTTGTAACAGTCTTCCTGATTTAATGCTCTTATGTTTGTACATTTTGCAGACCTTACAATGAGATGAATGATTATGTCCTTCACCCAATTTTGTTTCCCAGTCAAAATCTGTATTTTGCTTATAAAGCCTTAGAATTGACAATTGAAACGATTTGAGGTTCAGCAGTATGAGATGAATTCGATAAAATGGCCAATTTTTACCATGAAATAATTTTAAAAAGGTAAACGTAATGGATACATTAGGAATCTCTGCTTTGTCAGCAACTCAGCCACAAGTAACTGATATCACATTGTGAACGCAGGCACAAAATGTTTGGTTCTTTCAATTGAGATGTATTAGAAGTCACTCTGTCCTTTTGCTCTGTTTGACGTTGTTGTTACGCTCATAAGTTTAGCAAAAGCGATCAATGATGTATGAACTGTGTACAATACAATGTCTTTCAGAATGCAAACAAAAAAGCAGCTTGCTTCTAACACATGACACAAGACACCAATACTGTTACACAAACGGAGTGTTAATCACAACCATATGATCACAAAAGAGATTCTGAGTGAGTCCACTGGTCAAAAGTTTGCAAATGGACATGTCAATGAAAAGGCTGCAAAACCTTGGAAATGGAAACAGTATCATTTTTTGTCTTTTCCACCCAGTCTGAGCAATAAGGTATTCAGAATTTTTGTAATACAATATGTTCTTTTCCAACCTTTGCAGTCTCGAGTTGTGTTCCAAAACAGTGGAGAGAGAAGTTTCCACATCTTCTACCAGTTGTTGCAGGGCATGGATGAAAACGGTCTGGGTAAGCCAGATGGAATGAAGTTCTGTTGTTGATAAATTTGTTTGAGAAGATGTAACCTGAAGTACAACAACAAACCATTAAATTATTTTCCAAGCTGACTAGATTAATGAAATATCATAGTGCACTAGATCAAAGTCTGAGCTTATATTAAATTTGATAGGAAAAAAACTTTTTAAAATGTAAATAGTCGTGTTTTGTGATGTCTATGAAAGAATGTTAATGGACAATCTATTTTAAAAAAAAATTTAAAAAATGTTGAGGAACCCAAAAGGAAGCAGAAGAAAAAGAGCTTAACTAATCTTGTGTGATGATTTTCAGCTGAACTAAAGCCAGTTTCCTTGGCAACCCACCAAATCTTCCTGAACGAAAGCTTCTTATATATAATTATCTTTATTAAAGAATGTTAATGAACAATTTAAAACAAAAATGGCAAAGAAAAAACAAGAAAAAAAAACCAAAAGGAAAAGATTTCGGTGATGATGCTTTATAACTTTCAGCTGAACTGAAGCTGGTTCCACTGGCCACCAATTATTCTTTCCTGAACAAGAGCGGCTGTGTGGAGGTGGACACCAGAGATGATGTGGCCGACTTCCAGGCTGTCAAGGTGAGAAAATGAGACAGACTTACACATCTGGAAGCAGATATCATGGGAAATTGGGATGATTTATCAAGCCATCACGAAATTTGCTCAAAATCGACATCTTATTGGAGTGATATGTATTAAGATGTAGGTTAAATAAGCACTGGGTGTGATACATGAAGGTGAGCCTCTATTGTGGGTACTTGAATATGATGGCTGTGTAATGAATCATGGTTAAATATATTGTTATGTTGGGTACATGTCTGTGCATATGAATGATTAATCAGATCGTGATTGTATACACTGAGCCTATGTGAAGAATATTACATTAAAAGTCCATTTGATAAGCTTAATTTCCTCACGTTACACAATTGTGAAATGCTCCCTGTATTGCTGATGCCTTAAATAACAGGATTTATGCATTCAGTCATTCTTGGAAACTGCATCTCATGTTGTCATCCCCAGACTGGTATGGACATCATCGGCTTTGAAAGTCAAGAAGTTCACAATTTGTTCCAACTGTTGGCCAGCATCCTCAACCTGGGCAATGTGGAGTTCTCAGAGAGGACCAATGCAGATGGAACTGATGGGTGTGATGTGGTCAATATCAAAGGTAGCAGCTGATCAATCTGACCATCCTTCCAGAAACTTATCCATTCACTTGTCCATCCATCCATCCATCCATTCATCCATCCGTCCATCCATCTGTCAATCCATCCATCCATCCATCCATCCGTCCATCCATCCATCCATCTGTCTGTTCATCCCTTGTATGCTTCCCAGGAAGCTGAGAACGTTTATGAGTGTCTTCTTTGGTCTGTCGGGGTAATAATAGATTGTAAAGCGCTTAGAGCTTGTAATTACGGGGATAAGCGCTATATAAATACTCTCTATTATTATTATTATTATCTATCCATTTATCCATATGTCCATCCACCCACTTCATCTATCTACCCATCAATCCACCCATCCTTCTCTTCATCCATTTATTCATCCATCCAATCATCCAACCACTCATTCTCCTATCGATCAGTCCAGACAATCACCCATTCATCTCTTCATCCTGTCATGATACAGGCGTTCATACATATAGCCATATAACCATCCATTCATTCCTTTATTTGCTTATTCAACAATATATCCATCTTTCAGTGCTACTATTACAAATATTTATCATTAGAAAGGAACATAAGGATCCTACCTGCTTTATTAGTGTGCTTTTATGCATGACAAAACATCATGTCTTTTAATGTCAGTTTATTGTTTCACAGAGAATATACTAAGATTTAAATGGTAAGATTTATGATTGTGCTTTATATTCTGTATGGGTATTAATCCTTATAATGTAGTAAATGTTATTTATCAATTACTCGTCAAAACTTATCTATGTCAGGGGAGGTGTAATAATAATAATAATGATGATAAAGGGCATTTATATAGTGCCTCATGCCAGGAGGCCTGGAATTGTAGTGCTTTACACAGTGTTTTACAGCCACACATAAAATATGCCTCAAAACAAACAAGGAGTAACAACATATGTACAAATTCATAGCATGGTATACAGACATGATCTGAGATACGCTCTCATACATAATGTATTACAATTCAGACACTTACCTAAGTTTGTAGACATGACTGACAACCATCCGCAGAGAAAAGCTGGAAAACACTACTCGGACAGATGCTTGTTGAATATGTATGCTTTTAGCTGTCATTTAAATAATTCTAGGCTTGAACAGTTGCAATTGCACGCAGGCAAAACATTCCAGATTAAAGGCCCTGCATAGGAAAATGTTCTATTGCCATATTTTTCCATATGGGAAGTGTAGAGAAGGTTAACACTCATTTGATGTTGTTTTTCACATATTTGTTGTTTCAGCTGTAGAGGACGTGTGCCACCTCTTGGGCTGTTCCCTGGAGACCTTGGCTGGTGCCCTGATGCAGAGAACAGTGGCTGTCAGAGGGGACATGGTCAAGACTGACCTCAAAGTTGGAGACGTAAGTTTTATACTAAATATGTAACGGAATTACTGACTAATTCCTAGAACAAGCAGCACCTGAAAGATAGGGTAAATTTGGGGGGAGAACAAAATAAGGTAAATTATTTGTGGACACAAAAGTGTATGATAGACAACATTCATAAAGAGATGAAAGAAAGTGAGAGAGAATTTTTAGGATTTTCAGAATGATGTAAAATTAATCATTCAACAATGTGAAAATTTTTCTTAGAACTCTTAGTCTACATGTCCAATTTTCTTGGCCCTCATTCAACCAGAGATAACACAACTGGGCAGTCAGAGCATTTTTAATCTACCCATCCAAATGATAACAGTAAATTTTAATGATATTTAGATTATGTATTATTAAATCAGATGTACATGCAACAAAAGCTTTGGCTTTGGCTAACAATACACCACTGTCAAGTAATTGATGGATTGAGTCTAAGAATAGCAGTTTGTTAATTCACAATAAGCATGCATTTACTCCTCGGTTATTTCTGGCTCGCCCTATGTCTATAGTATTATCACCACTACATGTAACACTGTCCACCCCTGTTTTGCCGACAGGCCATGTATGCCCGAGATGCTCTGTGTAAGGCCATCTACAACCGCATGTTCACCTGGCTCATCAAGAGAATCAACGGCAGCATTAAGGTCAGTCCGTGACCCTGAACACACAATAAAAAACAGCCTCTCTTTTTTGTGCATAGTGTCAGTGGTTTGGTTTGTCACTGCCCCACCCTCTGAGTGTCTCTGTCTTTGAGTTCATCCGCATCTTGTATCACGCATCCGGGTCAAATGAGTCAGATATCAAAGATATTACATTGAGTCATAGAGGTTATCTTTGAACATGAATATCTGAGTACAGGAGCAACATGGTCAAATAATGTTTTTCATTGAAATAGTGTATACTTTTTTCCCTTTTTTACTGATACCAATAAATTTGTTCAATGAAACACACTTGTAAGCAAATGCTCATAAAACACATATGTGTACACATTATGCACACACACAGGCTAATGCCAAAAGAGAAAGTGCTTACTTTTGATAACACAAAAATTAAAGTTGTATTTTAGACATTGTCATTTCTTAAATGTCATGCCAAAGAATGCTTATATTTCTAAACGTTTACTCACAAATGAGTAAACAAAGATACGTTTTCAGATGCAGTGTCTTTCTTTCCTGATCATTTTCCTTGGACCCCCTTTCATGTTTGGCTTTCCATATCTTTTGAACTTAGGATTTCATTGTTCATCTCAAGTTGCCTAAATCAGAATTGTTCATTTGCTTTTGTTCTTGTTTTTGTGAACTTGTTTTAATCAATGAACTGATGTATGTGCCCATGCATGCTGGTGGACTTGTAGACATGTAACAGAGAGATGCACAAGAGAGGACAGGAGAGGATTTTTTACAATGTTTGTTTTTTTCATGTTTTTTGTTAAATTGTTAATGTGCTTGCTTTCCCAGCTGTATTGTTAAATATGTCCTTTGTATGTTGATGGGCACTGGAAGACATGTTTTTTCTTAATGTGAGAAAAAAAAACACCAGGGGAACAGAGAGGAGAATTTCATCGTTAATGCCTGTCATTTGTCAATATTTTTGCAAACTTCTGTTAACACTTATTTGCCTTTTCCAGTAGTATGATAAGTTCAAAGGGTACACTTGTGTATACAGCAATATGTAAGAATGTTGAGTTACTGCTATCCCACCTACAGCAAATGCAAGGGGGAAAAAAAGAACATTCATATTATGTGTGTTTAAGAATGCTTTATTTCTTCCTGGTTGTAGGCACATGTTGCCTTTCCCAACAGTAATATTCAATACAATTATGCATTATAAGCTGCTAAGCATACAAACACATAACAAAGTGAATGTCTGTTTTTTTAACAGTAACAAAAACAAGGCAGCAAAGAAGAGGACTTCATAACCAGTGTTTTTGTCAACTATGTTAACATTTTGTTGCCTTCCTTTCCACTGCTGTCTTCTGGGCAAGCATGGCATATGCTGAAAAGCAAGTTTTACAGAAGAGCCAAAAAACATTCAGTCTGTCACTCAGTAAATAGTTAATCTGTTACAGATTGAAATTTAAAATCCATACTTTTTCAAAATACAGACATGAAAACAAAAACAAAAGATATGACTTGACATCAAGAATTTGAGTCTGACAAAAAAACTAATTTAACTCCAACATGCATTCAAATGTGATGCTGTGTCAGAAGAGAACAGTGTATTGGTTTCTGTTTTAAGTTATATGCATGGTGCAATACATACAAAGAGTTAATGATGTTGAGTGCCTGTTTCCAACTGTAGGATACCAGATTGAATGATGATGACGATATAGACTCGGTAAATATTACACCTGTATAATCTATGATCTCGCTTCTTTTCTAATTATTTTCAAATCATACCTATAATCCTTGCAATACCTGATATCTGATTATATAATTTTTTAAAAAATTTGCTGTTAGTAGTGTGGCTAGCAGGCTTATAGCTGTTTAGAGCTTATTTGGGAGCAGTCCTTGCTTGGAGTATTTTGACAGGGGCAAGCTTTCTCTGCAAAGAATTATGATTTGGAACAGCCTGTCCTTTATATGCAAAATGACAAGAGGTTTACAGTATTCTGAAGATTCATGTTTGACTCATATTTTCCTCAATAACTGCTACATTTTTTTTTGTATCCCAGATGTTATTTCGACATAAGATTTTGGTATCCTTGTGGTCATCAAGATAGCAATGAAACGGATGTGGAGATATTGAAATTTTTGTCTGACAAATATATTGCTACTTATAAAAGCAAATCATCATTCTGTCGAGTTCTTATTGACTGGCTAAAGGTCCATGAGGAGTATAAAGTGGTTGAATAACTATAAAAAATAAACCCTAAATTTAGGCACAAAGTTGGTAAACAGATATAATTTGCTTTAAATACAAATAGTCATGACATGTTCAGGGGCAGGGAGACATATATACCGATAAGCAATCCAGACTAGGCCATGAGTGGTTGGATTGACCTTATATCTTTTAGCTTGCTAATATAGCATAACATTATTACCCTGCATCTTCTGTATATCAAACTGTTAACCCATACCATAGCCCTATCCTGTCTCCTTAGCTATCTCACTCCTTGCCTATCAGAACAGTTACTGTAGACTTGTATTGTTGGAATAGTTTGTGTTATATCAGCAGTGATATTGTGATACTCAAGGGTCATCGTTTGATTCATGTCAACTTTTTTTATAGAGCAGTTAGATTTGTTTCACTCTATATAAATCAGATAGCTGAGCTAGTAGAAAGGGTGACTTCTCTCTCTTTCATTCTCACTTGCTCTCTTCCTCTCCCCTTCTCTCATCTGTCTGTCTCCCTAACAGATTCTCCATTGCTCACCGCTGTTTTCTGTTCTTGTTCTCAGTTTCTTTCTCTCTCACTCTTTCTTTCTCTCTGTGTCTGGGGGTGTGTAGATGTGTGTGTTTTATCTGTCTTCCTTTTTACCTCTTTCATTTTTTCATTTTCATTTCTTTGTCTCTGTGTTTCTGTCTACTTCTTTCTCTCTCTCTCTCTCATTGACACTCAGTTCAGCTTTTAACATTTCCTTGATGATATTTTTCACAATGGTGGCAGATAACGTTTTTTTTATAAGGCACAATTTATTGTTTCCTAGTTGACCACATTTGATTGTCGATATTATTAATTTGACACAGCCACTTTTTTTTCCTCACCAATGCCAAAATGTTAATTATGTATCTTTCTCACCCCCCCCCCCTACCCATACATGCACACACACATTTTCTTTTTTTATCTTGGTATGAAATGGAAAGTTTTGTACTTGTTGTGTTTGCAACAGCAAAGCTATCTTTTTTAGTCCCATCATGATAGGGATTTTCTGCTTCTTCATCGAGTTATAACAAGTGTATGATACTAAATTATAAACACTCCCACTCTGCTTTGCTGGAAGAAGCAGTGATCTCTGTCCTTATCAAAGACTCAAGCCTTGTGTTGAGAAGGGAGAAGGAAATAAAGTTAAAAAAAAAAAAAGTAAGAGTACCATCCCTTGACCCCCCAAGAGGAGAAATTGTCTTGGCCATTTCACACTGCGTCGCCGCAGTGGAGCGCCACTGTGCTTCCCCTGATATACATCAGGTACCCGTTTTACAGATAGGTGGACTGAGGAAAATTGTGTGTTAAGTATCTTTCCTAAGGATACAACATGCTACTGTTAGGATTGGAACCACCAACCTCTGCTTCCAAAGACCGCAGCACAAACCACTGAGCTAATATGCCATGAAGGTTTAAAAAAGAAAAAAGACCCCTTAAAATCCAGATTAGCAGATATGTAGACCAACTCTGTCTCTCTCTCTCTCTCTCCTTTGTGTGGGTGGGTGTGGGAAAGTGGGGAAGAGGTGGGGAAGGATCTGTACCTAAATGTGTGTGAATGAGATACCCTTTGTTTTGCTTTAACTAGTGATTGTAAGAAAATCATTCTTTCCCATGCAAGATGGATTGAAGTGTTTGTTGATTTTGTTGTTTTGGCTCTCCACCATGTATCAATGAAGATCCTGTTTACATCATCAGAGAACAAAGGTATTTTTTTCTTCTTAGTCAGCGGGCCTGGTGGTTCAGTAAGATTATTCCAGGATTATTGAGCATTTTTTTTTTTTTTGTATGTATATATGAATGTATGTATGTATGTATGTATGTATGTATGTATGTATGTATGTATGTATGTATGTAT
>JBCAUA010010416.1:0-13164 GCA_038406235.1 Peronia verruculata | reverse complement strand
TTTAAATCACCTCCAGGATGTGCTCCTCCCCCCCCCCCAAAAAAACCTTTCAGCCCCCCCCCCCTCCCCCAGACCGTAAGAAGATGTTGGATCATCATTGATAACATCGTGACAATCTTCCTCCATCTGAAGTTTACTACAACAGCAAAAAGAAGCACAGTCTTTACAGTTCGTTATCTCTGAGGTTGTTGAAATACACCCGTTTTTATTGCATGTTGAGCCTTTGTCGTTGGTACCATAGACCTTCCATATAGCTTGAGTTTCAAAGTCCAGAATTAAAATGTATGTTAGTCGATGACTTCAAGATTTCTTGATTTTTGGTCAAAGTATTTCCGCTGTCTACCATAATTAACGTTATCTCGTTCGACACTGAAATTAAGTTGCACGGGCTGTACTGTTTATACAGAAAATAAATGAAATCAATAAGATTTTATCAGTAAACCAATATTTGGATCCTTCAGTGCTGGGAAATGAACAGTCAAATGTCTCTATTTTTTTTTTTTTTTTACAGAAGCATTTGGAAACATTTCTAGGAAAAATCAAACAGTTACTATCCACAATGTTTACTGAACGGGCTTTCTTGAAGACAGTATTTTCTGCCATCATATTGCAAGTGTTTATGAGACATCGCTAAGCAAATCAGAGTATGACGTACAGGTAGGATCGATCATAGGTCACCGTGCACTGAGGGAGATTTTATATTTCGTTGAGGCCTTTTAACTATGATAGCCATCACCGTGGTAGCTGAGAATGATAAAAGAGGTCGTTGTGTTTAAATCTGAAATAGGAAAGTACCAAAGTTAAAACTTGGGGGCAAGTTTTAGGGGAAAGGAAACAACCGTATTACGGCAAAAGATTTCTGCAATAGATTTGTTTCGACCAAGCGAGCGGTTGGAAATACCTGCCTAATTTTAATAGAAAGGTACGAACACTCCAAACTGTTCACTACCATTGACATAGACAAAACACATCAAAACATATACGGTAACAACTGTTCTCAGATCTCGTGGTGGAGCGGTAACAAACAGTAGCGAGTGTTCTATTTTTAGCAGGCGGACACAAACAAACATCAATGGGTGTTTTATTTTTAATAGAGGCACAAACACTCCGCCGGGTGATTTCCAGGTTTTTGCTTAGATTAGTCGAATATGAACGATTCACTTTGACCCCCGCGCTGCTCTCTGGGTGTCAATGGCCGCCAAATGTATCTAACATTGTATTTGTCACAGTAAAAAAACAGCTCAGCCTCATTGTGGGATAAAATAGCGTTAAACAGTTCCATTCATATGCCATAGAACATGTCACGATATTATCACATAAGACAGAGGCAGGCAAACGTTCCCTTCCATACGACTATAACTGAAAAGATACAGCTTCCTTATCTTTGTTTACAGTCCCATGTCAACACCATGGCGCATGGCGAAGTGTCTTGAGAAGGGAATATCCAGAAAGATCAAGTGGTATACCGAACAAGTTGTAAAATCATTCAAGGACTTGCTGTTGTTTGTTATTATTATAGATTGAATGAAAATAGGCATAAAGAGTTCTTGAAGTTAGTATCTTTATAACATAATAAACATTTTCAACTCACCACGTGTTTCACCTTGCCGTGAGTACTGAACTCTGAATGTGTAAACGTTCTGACCTGGGTGTAGAATGTAATGATTGACAAACACACTAAGGTAAGAGACTCGTGCAAAAGAACAAAACAAACTAGTTCTTTTCAATGAATACTGAATATAAGAGGATCTATATAAAAAAAGAAGATGGTACAGTTTTATGTAATATTACCCTCTCTCACCGATGAAAATCTTGTTGTTTGGAACTGCTCAGTGACGTTTTCCTTTCCGTCATTTTTTTTTTTTTTTTCAACTAGCATCCAGTTTTTGTATGGCTATGATGGACAACGGAAAAAATAGCTCATGCGATACGGATTTTGCGTCTCTTTCCGTTACTGTTTGTTGCGTAGTGTGTGGACGTATAAACGGCCGCATTACAAGACTGTCACTATATAGGAGGTATCGGTTGTGCTATCTTTTGTCACGAATAAAGACGGAAAAAATATGTTCCGTTACTTTCCGTGGTCTGTGGGCGGGCACCCTAGGACTGTATGAAATTACTTGGTTGTACATGGTGATATTCAGCTACTGAAAGTCAGGTACTAGTAGCAATTTTCTTTTTTGTCCGTGTCATGTTTGTCTCACAATAAAATGTTGCTGCTGGGACCAGTCGATAAAACTCTTTGCATCGCCTGGAAGGACCTAACAGCCAACACATAAGTGATTGTGCATACCTTGCTAGTCCTAGCTACACACGACACACGAAAAAGATCAATTCGATTAGAAGAAAAATCCCCTCCACCCCCCACCACCCTTGCCTCACCATGATCGTCATGATGCTGCTTTGAATGGCTGGTGCAGGGACCACCCGTGTGATCTGGAATATCCCTCCCTCCTTCCCCCTTCCCTTCTTCCTTGTCCTAAACGTCGCCCCTGGCAGCACCCAAGCTCAATTCACGCCTTCACTGCTGTTTCAGAATTGTTCGCTTCACTCAATAATGGTTCTCTCCATCCAACCCTCCCTCCCCCCTCCCCCTCCCTCCTCTTCTGTCCCTCCCTCCCCCTCTTCCTTCTGTCCCTCCCTCCCCCTCTTCCCTCCCCCTCTCTCCCGCCTGACGTCCCCCCTCTTGTTCATCTCACTCTCCAACAGATTTCCACATGATTATCATAGCCGGCCACTCATTGTCTCTTTCCTGAAAAAGTCAGTTATTTTCTGGACAGAGAGAAAATTATTTATAACACAAGGAAGTATTCAGAGGTCAAAAGGTGGAAGTGAGAGGTATTGTGGTCAAGCAATTAGGTGTCTGCCTTTGATGGTAGAGTTAGCAGTTCAATCATAGAGGGATAGGGATAAACCAGGAAGATGCTTTTTTTTTTTTTTTCAACGGCGCGACGGTCTACTAGCTTCTCGGGTAAAAGATATGTAGCCTCCACAGAGAAGACTGCAAAATGAAAGGCCTCCAGGTATACGTTAGTTACAGTTGAAATCTTTCTAGTTAATGAAAACGATCTCAAGAGCAAGGGGCGACGTAGTTGTCTTGCCAAAATTTCTTGAAGCAGCTAAATTTCAACACATCTGATTCTCCATCTCACCGCTCCAGGCAGCGGCAGTAAAAAATGGAATTACCCATACCCCTTAATTAAGCTTAAATCAAGTTATATTCCTCCAACCCTCTCTCATTTTTCAAACTATATCCCAATCGCCCCCCCCCCCTCTCTCTCCTCCATCAGGAGGACCAAATATGGCGAGGACCTTGAAAGATGAATACTTGAAAATTACTGAAAACAAAATGATGCTCTTTATGATGACAAAGCCATCGTTGTAGTCTTCTCTGCAGACCTGGCGTCGTCTATTGATTCGAAAGCAGCTGCCCAAACCTAGGGAGGAACTGGTTATAACACAGAGGAACATCAGGTTTGGCTGGACATTGGGCAGTTACAAGACAGATGCGGTGAGTGACCATTAGTTCGTCATCATCACAGGGAAGGTGATCAGAGGCGATAACCGCGTAACTGGTGACGCCATCCGGTTGTTGAGTCGAGAAGACAAGGCTGGGAGATTAAAGATGATGAACTGTGATGTCCTGCTGGGCGACTCACCGGTCAAGCAACGCCTTCCTGACCGTTTGAACTGGGTCAGTTGTAACGATGCTGTTGGGTTACATGGCGATTTTATTGGCTTCGTTCACGTTTTGATCAGCGTCAGATTCTGAGCCGATTTCGTGAAATGGTCAATTAGTGAGAACTCTGTGGACATTTGGTCGAGGGCGGTCATCGTGCCATGGTGTCATCGGGTAATTATTAGTGGTCAGTTCGGTTTGCACAACATGTTTGACCACTGTTTTGATCAATAATTGTGGACATTTTTGGCCACTGTTCTACGCAACAGTCCACTATCTTTCTTCCTAGCGCCCCCCCCCCCCCCCACCTTATGGACCAGGGACAGGAAAAGACAATTAATTCGTCTAGTTGTAAAACTGAGGTTGTCGCATTTTTCGTCCTTGCCATGAGCTCTACTTTAGGGCAACACTAAACTGTCACCGTATGAAGAATACAAGTAGAATTGGCTGCTGTGATTTGTAATGAGGAAATGAAAATAAAATAGTCATTTAGTGGCTGTTTTACTTCCTTGTCACTGACAACAGCATCCGATCCAGTTCTCTATTGCTCTATCGCCTTTTTTTTTTTTTTTTCATTTTGCGAGAAATTTGATGTTTTATGTTTAACAATTGTTTTGTGCATACGAGATAGAACAAATGATTTTCAAAATCTACCTGTTTGGGTAAATGATTGGTCAACTGATTACATTATATGGCAGATTTACTATCCCTCTTTCATATGGCATATATATCTCCAACTGGTCCCAAAAGTGGAGATGAGACAACAAAAAAGTAAGCTCGCAATTCTATCATTCATTTTCTAGATGGAGACAGCCAAATAGTGGACAGGCCAGGCCGCCTCCTCGGAACTAATGGCCACATTGCACGAGGATCGCACGCGCTAGGGGATATCTCGGTTTGACATGATAGATGTCAGCTTGCACCGACTGGTAGCCATTTTACCCGTGCTTTGTTTTGTGTGCGTGGTGGTGGCACAGGATGGAAGGGACGAAATCTATTGGGTGAAAGTTTGGAATGCATAGAAACAACAGCAGAGGAGCTGTGAGATTGGTGATGAGGCCAGAAAACTGCTGGAGTTGATGAATATTATGATCATTTGTCTGAAAACAGTGAAATATGCGCAGAATGTTGTAAAATTTGAGAGCACTAAATTATTTATATTACAGGCAAAATGAAAGTCAGAAAGTGCATAAAAGGTAGAATAGGGTGACTTTTTTGTTGTTGTTTGTTTGTTTACTTGCTTTTTTTTTTTTTAGCGTGTATAGACGCAACAGTTCTGGTGGAGGGTAAATATTACATGATTGAATTTCATACTGGTGAAATAAGATCATGTAGTTAACACCAACTTCATCATAACAGCTGTCACTCAAAAAAATGACGAGAGTGAGGAAGAGAGAGAGAGAGGGGGGGGGGAGGAGGGGGGAGAGAGGGAGAGGAAGAAAAGAATGAGAGGGACAGAGGGGGGGGGGGAAGGAGAGAGAAAGAGAGAGAGAGTTAAATGTTAAAAATCAGATCCATTTAATATGTTCTTTTATTTTTATTTTTATTTTATTTTTTTATTTTTTTATTACTATCATTACTATGGTGATTTCAGTGGAAAGAAAGGTCTAATTTGAAAACAATATTAATGTAATATCTTTTTCAAATAGAGTCTACATGTGAGGTAATCAGAGCAAAAAGCCGGTCACAAACAGTGTACAACATAGCAGGGAATAGTTAACTGAGCACAGCAAATTAAGTTGCTTTAGATTAAAATAAATTACCTAAGAAATAACAACAACTTCCTGAGGCTGTTATACAAAAATGGTGATGCATATTATGGTACACGTAAGAGATAATAGTGAGCGTAAAAGCAGTTCATTGCTGCCATTTATTAGCAGTACGTTTATCAAGCTGTGGAAATGTTAACTTGACTCTCTTAATGCTGGGAGAGATATTTTTGTCTGCCTGTAATATGAATGTCTCTTACGTAATACTATATATTGTGTCTTATTAACTGTCAATGGAATTTTCTTAATGAAGACAAATAAGAATGGTCTTGTCTTATCTTATCATATTATCTTATATTATGATATCTCATATTAAAAGATTACTGAAGTTTTCTCAAGGGCTTAAGTATACCACACACAGTATATTATTTACCCTTAAATATGTATTCACATTCTCGATTAACAACCTACAGAGACAAAAAAGAACAAAAAATAAAATCTTATTAAGTGAGAAAAGAAAAACACTAATATTTTCTGATCCAGCATGAAATACGATCAATACTTACAGTGTTTTTATTGAACATGGACCAGCACAGGTATCATAATTGTTCTTGACCGAAACCGCTTTCATCTACACAGCATATTTCATCACAGTGATAAGCAATAATTGCCATCTCTGAGAGTTCATAGATATTTAAATATAAATAATTAAGAATAATGTAGGTAACACAAAACAAAAACATACCCAAAAATAACAAATACAATAAAAGAAAACAAAAGATAAAAAATAAATAAATAAATTAGAAACAAATAGACGAGCAAACAGACAAAGAAAAAAAAAAAGCTATGATTTTTTCAATTGCAAAAACTTCTAAACATGAAATGCATGATATGGATATTGTTTTCTTTACCTTTGGTGCAAGCTAATGCATATTTCATCATGTCAAAATACAGTAGTAAGACAGAGGGAACAATAAATTATGATAACGAACAGAAATATACATACAGTACTAACAATGAAATAACAAAGGCAAAAGCTGAACAAAGTCGACCTATAATGTTTAAATAAAATATTAATCGCTTACCCATTCAAAAACAAATAGTTAGATGTAATTGTCTGATTTTGATTTACCAAATTAAAAATCAAAGTAAATGTAAGTAATAATGACAACAACAAAGTATTGCTAAAGGTAAATAACAAACATAATAAATATTTACAAAGAGGGCATAGAGGTTTACACCGTTTTGCTGTGATGGTATTGATGAAAAAATAAATAACTAAATAAATCTCCCGTAATGTACTCAAAGCCTCTTCACACAGAAATCTGGACGGTGTCTCGTTCCTCGGAGACGCCCAGAAAAATATGTCTCTCCTGCTCTAGGATATTAAATACGGGAGGTAACCGAGTGAAAATTTCTCCTTGCTGAATTTTCAATTTCAGGACTATCGTGATTTATGGGTTCGGTGTAAATCATAAAGTTCTGGGTCTGGAGTGGACGAGAGAGAGAGAGAGAGAGAGACAGAGAGAAACAGAAACAGAGAGGAAGAGAGAGGGAGGGAGAGAGAGGGCTAATAGGAAAGGACAAGTTCAAGACTGGCTGAGTAAGATCCAAGCACACTGACGGACACATTACTGTTGTACTTGGACACACATTTAGACTACATATATATACACGCACACACACGTAGAGAGAGGGAGAGAGAGAGAGACAGAGGGGGGCGGGAGAGAGAGGGAGACAGAGAGGGAGGGGGAGGGATGGAAAGAGATAGAAAGACAAGGAGACAGAGAGGGAGGGGGAGCGAGGGAGAGAGAGGGCTTTATAGGAGAGGACAGGTTTGAAACAGGCTGAGTAAGATCCAAACACACTGACGGACACATTGCTAATGTACTTGTACACACATTTAGGTTACATGCACACACACGTGCTGAGAGAGAGAGAGAGAGAGAGAGAGAGAAAGAGAGAGGAGGGAGAGGGGGGGAGAGAGAAAGAGAGAGAAAGGGTTAATAGGAAAGAACAGATTCGAGACTGGCTGAGTAAAATCCAAGCACACTTACTGACACATTACTAATGTGCTTGCACACACATTAAGGTAACAGTTACACACTCGCATACACGCACGCCCACTCAGAGAGAGAGCGAGTGAGAGGGAGAGTTAGAGAAAGAGAGAGAGAGAAACAAAGAAAGCAGAAAAAAACCCCACAGCAAAAGCACATTAAAATTTCCTATACAGATCAGGCACAGGAACTATCCATTATTTGATATCACTTTGCCTAATACAATGCCACCAGAAAGAAGTAAAAAACAATTGCCAGGCATAAATCAGAAAGTATCGCTCCGTGAGCAAAAATGCACACATACATGCAGCCATTCTGCAAACAAATGCACCGCCGATTGGAAAATGGAACACATTGATTTATTATTTTGCTGTGCAATGCTCGGGAATGTACAACAGACCAGATTTCATCACTAGTGAGTGCTCACAACTAAAGTCTAAGACTAATTAATTTTGTTTCTCTTTCACTGCCATCCAAAAAAATATTTAGTTGAGTGAACCAATATGGGTCACCTAACGATGCCTTGAAAGTAAGAATAAGTGATTCCTATCCACTTAAATGTCGCCTGAAAGTACTGATTATTGTCACTCGCCGTTATGATATCATGGAATGACTTTCAGTCTTATGTCAAGGATAATCCTTAAAACCTTGATGATGTGAATGTTAACAACAACAACAGCAACAATAAACAACAATAACATACACACACACACACAGAGAGAGACATATACACCCACACACACAGACACACATACAACTCCCTCTTCCTACCGACTAGCCTTTCCAAGCAAAGTAAAAATACTAAATTAAAATAAACAAAATAAATAGATAAATAAAACTAAACAATAAGTAAATAAATCATTAAATCAATAAATCTCCCTGTTCCCTTCCAGCCCTCCCTCCCCAGTTTCATTAGATATTCCTTTGTCTTAAGAAATTTTTAATATTGTATCTATTACAAGTTTTACAAACTTGACGGAGGCAATAAAGACGAGGTTTTGAAGTAATGTAATTAAGCTTACGAAAAATCGTCCTTCTCCACTGCTCACCCACCCCCTCCTCCCGAGCCGTCACTCCTCGACTCGTCCTCTTTTACACCCCCCCCTCCCTTTCACCCGCTAAAAGTGAAACAACACTCCCCCTCCATTCCCTCCTCCTTCCCCCCCCCCTTTCCTTCAAGCCCGTCTCTTAACCCTTTCTCCAAACCATCTCTCTCCCTCTTTCTCTCTCTCTCTCTCTTCCCAGTCCCAAATCTCTTCCCCCTCCTCTTTTCCCCCTTTCCCTCCATCTTCCATTTCTCATGTCCTAAGTCAAACACCACTAATTTTATCCCGAAAGATCGTTCGATTGCTCCCTTCCTGAGGCGTGAGATTGGCTCTCCCATGTGTCTGTGTGTGTGTGTCCAGCTTTCATTGGGCAGTTGACGCTAGACTAACCACTGTCCAGGCATGTCAACAATGGCCACAGGACCCCCACATGCTGCGCTCGTGCCACTGTCAGGACTAAACTGTCCTGTTTGGCCGATTGCTCATCTCACCGCTTAACACTCTGAAGACCAGTTACTAAAGAAATACAATACCGTCACTAAACATTATACATGTATTAGTAAAGATATTAACAGGTGTTGTAACTGGCACCTACAACTTTTTCATGTGACCGTAAAATGCACTGTCTATGTAAGAATGATAAATCTTTGCTTGTTCCCTATGATATCCCGTTAAACGAATGCATTTTCGCGTCTTGTTAACATTCTATATGATCCCGTACAGTTTGGTATCAAAAGTATTGAACCAATTTCATTTGTTAAGCTATTTTTAACGCAGTAAATAATGATTAGGGTCGTCTAAATATGCCCCAGTCTTCCTAAAATACAACTTTCTTGAAAATGCCTACTAGACAATCCTGTTTTAGAAACCTCACTATTTCAGTATTTTCATATCAGCCAAGTATCAGATGCTTCCCAAAAGGAAGTGCAGACTTGTTTTATGGTCTAATAAAGACGTTCTGGTATAAAGAAAGACATATTGTTGCCAACAATGATCACACATTTCGTGGAAACCACATCTTCTATGAATCGATTTTCATAGAGATGACACTGCGCAACAATTATTTGCAGAAATATCCTAATTCGAGCATTACAATATAATGGGAAAAGGACACGACATGGTCCGACAACAGCTGTAGATAAAACGATATTCGGATTGGGAAGCTGAGCTCTTACAGAATTATTCTTTGCAGAGAAGCAGGACAGAAGGAATGATGATTAACTAACTTCTGGGTGATCTAGATTCACCCCATCTAAAACTGACAGACCGACCATCGAAGATGACTCCACGATGACACCACAATGCTACCTGATCGAGCAGTAAAGCACTATCTCTCACTGAAAACAGTGGGGTTTTGAATCCCGTCAGGAAGAAGAGAAACAATCAATACATTGTTTTCTCCTTTTTTGTGGAGCTGTGTCCCAGTATCTTGGCTAGAAAATCCAGATGTGAAACCCTCTGTTAAAGGATGCAAAATTCCAATACAAAACAAGATGTCCGCACAGGAAAGAAATCTTGGCCAACTAAACTGTTTGAAAGATAGATAAAAACGCCAGTTTTCAGACAAAGTTTTGTAATCTTCAAATTCTCTCTTGTGACCACATGCAGACAAACATGCAAGACTGACAGCACCCTGTAAATAAGAATAAAAGTCATCAAAACTGCTGAACAAACGGACACACGTGACCGCTGTCTGCCATGACAGACATGCTGGCGCCCTATAATTGCCAAGTATCAAACTCTTTGTATGTGAACGCAGAATCGACACATGAGGACCTCACCATATCAGATAGAAGTGGTACTATGCACTATGCCATAAAAAATTGGCACTCGAGTGAGGGGTCACCATGAATGGACAGCGGAACAAACCGAACACGAGTCTGTATGGCGCTAAAACAAAAGGTTTGTATGCAAACCTTTCTCCTCTTGTGATGACCCGCTCACCAAAACTAACTTGATTTGTCGCGCCTGAGAGAAACTTGAGAGAAAAAAAAACATTGACTTTTTGACCCGGACAGCTTTGTCCTAGGGTTCACTACTTGGCATCAAAAAATGTCACCTCTGTCCTCAATATTATGCGGTCTATATGGTAGACTGGTCTACGTGGAACCAGTTTACACGTACAGTATTCTATTTACCTATGGTTGCTCCAAACTCAATTTCTTGATTGTTCATAACCCCATTACGGATTATAATAAATTGAAACTTGAAATCATAAACAATAACAATTATGGGTATAAAAACAACAACAATAATAATGAAAAGAATGTCAAAGATATCAACAGCATCAGCAGCTACAAAGCGAACAGCAGCAAAATGCACAACAGCAACACCCCACAACATTTATAATAGCATTAATAACTTATGTCCCTTTAACTTGTTCCTTATTATAGAAAAATGCGTAAATTGAAATGGCTAAAACAAACAAACACAAACATACACACAAACACACATTGACACACACAAAGAAGAGGCAACTTCACATTTCTAGAAATGACTAGAGGTAAAAAGGACGAAAGGTCTGGGAATCTCTATCAGAACTAAGGTTATCGGCGATAGATTCACTGATTTTTTTTTTTTTGTTGTTTTTTTAACGGTGACCAGTTAATTGTGAGTGTATTTAGGAGATAGTGCCTAATACTCTTACAGTCCAGCTTTCAAGAATCCCACTTTCACTATATTTTATTATGCTCAGTGGTGTGTGTTGTAAGTAGTGACTATTACTTTTAATGAGCTTTTGAAAATCAAGTACATATTTATTAAGTATGATGACATCATGAGCCATGATAACAAAGTATTTGGAATTTGTCAGCTTATATATTACTATTATTGTCAAAGTGTACCCACTCTCTTATTAATGTGATTGTTAATACTTATTTAACACTAATAGCTACGAGAGATTTATACATATCTCAGACTCAACAGCCGATTATGAATTGCTGCCGCGACTTATATTTCAGCCAATTGTTTCAGCCAGTTAAATTTATTGCGTTTCCCACTGGTTTGATTAGGCCCATCATGAAACTTTTTGACCTCACACAAATATGACAGGCCAATAGCGCCACAATTAACTTGTGTGAATTAAATAAAATCAATGAATCACATTTCTTTGAAGTGAACAATTTTGCACAAGAACTAGGGTCAACAAAGCATATGTATTCCGGTTTGAGGGCCGTAGGGAGTCTCTGCACAGATAACTAGGGACCTCATTTTTAAAAAAAACAGTTAAACATAAATACTAATTCACGATTCACGAGTCCCTTAACCCTCTCCAGGGTCGTGGTGGCGCTGCATTGCTGAACGCTGCACCAGCTGACTCCAAATCTGACGGTCATGTGCAAGGGCTTGGGTCGTGGCAAAGCTCTTCCCTGTCAATTCAGCAATGTCGTCCGTCCATTTCTTTCTCTGCCTGCCTCAATGTTAATTGACAGGACGGTTTTAACAACAATAACTACCGTACAAAGATCACTGTAAACTCACATGCACAACGACTGTGACTTTTTTTTTGTTCTGTATGCAAAAGCACACCAAGCTTCAGGAGCAATATAAAGATTTGAATTCCAATGATGTACGAAGTTCACTGGCTCCACAAAGAACCATATAAGAATATCAGAGACCATGATAGGTACAGGATAACTTACAAATTATTCTCTTCCACAAGCATATTATTATGGCAGACTGCCCTTAAATGACTACAATCAGCTAGATATTATTGTTATGAAGTTCCATGATCTGCTATTGGAATAGAATGGATATTGTAACACTTTACGTCCTGCACTTCTAATTTCTCTATGTCTGACTACTGTTTCCGATCTTGTTGGACTCGCCATTAAAAATTTCCCCGGACCATTATAACCTGATATCCATGATTTCGACGTGGTTCACACTGATAGAAATTAACAGTTAAAATGGAATCTTTTTCCTCTGAAAGTCTTCTCCAGTCGTATTGCCCTCAGAAAGATACAATTTTCCTGTTTTTTTTTTTTTTTTCGGACTTGTAACTAAAGGAACGGATCTACCTCTAACAAAATCAAATGGAATTAATTTAATAAACAAAAAACAGAAATTAAAACACACATACACGCACGCGTACACAACACGCACACACACACACACACACAAACACAAACACACACACACAGAGAGGGGGGGGGGGGGATTCCGTATGATGAAACTGCTGAAAATGTGTTACGATTCGTTTGGTCCTAATTAGACCTACAATCTGGCCGTTCAAATCATTCTTGACTTAATTTGTATTTATGTTAGAGGAATTCTTAACGAGCAGGGTTTAATCTCAGATATTTCTTCCAGCTGGCTGACTAAATGATGAACTTTAAAAGAATGAAATAAAATAGAATAAAATAAAATAAAAAGCGAGTACAAGAACTCATAATTAACCGTATAAATCAATCCAGATATAAGTGGTGGGGATAGGAATGACGAGTTCATTTAACGCCTCGTAAAGTTCTTGAATTTAATCAGTTAAATCAACTGATGTAAGTGCGCATTGCGTAAAGCACAAGGCCGATGAAAAACACAACAGAACAAAACAATGTTGCATCGCGTCAGATCCAATGACTTAATGACGATTAACTGAGATAATGTCACAGAGTACATCCTTCAGTTTCAAGGACCATCTGAAAATTATTCAGAGTTAGGGGAAAACCTTATTT
>JBCAUA010010405.1:0-13164 GCA_038406235.1 Peronia verruculata | reverse complement strand
GGTGGAATTTCTTAAACAGTGTTGAAGCGGATTTTTAACATGAAAGAAATAAAAAAATGTAGTAAGAAAGAAAGAAAAAAGAAAGAGATAAAGAAAGTAAGAAAGAAAGAATGGAAAGAAAGAATAAAGAAAGAAAGAAGGAAAGAAAGAAAGGATAAATGAATGAATGGATGAATGAAAGAAAGAAAGAGGAAAGAAAGAAAGAAAGAGAAAGAAAGAAAGAAAGATAGAAAGAAAGAAAGAAAGAAAGAAAGAAAGAAAGAAAGAAAGAAAGAAAGAACGAAAGAACGATGCAGGTGATGTAAGGTATTTGGAGTAACACCATTTGTATAAATCTCACTAATGGTCTCTCTTTCTTGTCTCTCTTTGTCACTCTCTCAATCTCCTTTTCTGTCCACCCTTTAATCCCACTTTCTCCTTATCTATCGACCCTTTTTTGTTTTCTCTCTCTTGACAAAGCTCATATCCGGAGGACGTAATTTATGAAGAGCGTATTATTTCTACATTATAAAGTTCGGCTGAGCCTTTGAACCACATCATACCGGTACATCTAATTCCAAGCGAAGTAGTTTCAACTTTTGAGGCATCGGGAGCTTGACAACCAATAAGGATTTTTATGGTTTTCTTTCTGGGTTGCCCGAGTGAATTAATTAAAAAGACTCGAAACCTTTGCCAGTGCCACCAATTTAATTATTTAACTTTTGACATAACATCGTTTTCTACAAATTGTTGTTAGTTGCCGGTCGACAGCTTTCCTTATCAAATAAATCTTTTAGACAATAGTTCATACTCGACTAAGCAAAAACCTGGAAATTCCAGGCAGAGTGTTTGTGCCTCCGTACTAAAAAATAGAATACCCACTGATGTTTGTTACCGCTCCATCACGAGATCCGATAATAATTTGTCACTGGTCCTGTGCATTTTTATCATTTTTTCTATGTCAGTGGTAGTGAACAGGTCGGAGAGTTTGTTCCCCTATTAAATTTAGATGGGGATTTCCAGCCGTTTCCTTGGTCGGAAAAAGACCTATTGTGTAACTTTATGATGATGATGATGATAAATTTTAAAACTGCCATGACGAAGAGCTAATTAAGCTTGAACATTTGGCGAGTTTGATCAAAATCCAGTAATTCGTAATGTTTTTTTTAAAATTATTTTTTTAAAGAGTATTTGTAAATAACCCCAATGCTTTGTGTGTGCCTTGGGAAGGACAAAGGCTAAAGGACTAAACCCTGAAAGAAAATCCGGAGTTGAGCCGCTTATATCATGTAATAAATATCTGCAATTTCTGTCTTCTTCTTAGTGGTTAGTCCCCGTAAACGTTACTTATTGGTTTTGTCCTTTGGAGTGAGTCGTCCGATCTCCTTCTGACGAGATTAATCCTGGGGAGTTCTGCAGATAGACATACCAGTATAGCTAGACCCGGTGCGCATGTTCAGTCTCTATCGGCGGCCATGGTCCAATAGAATCACACTCTCACGGCTTGAACTACAGTAAGGGTTACAGCATAATGTTTCGCCTTTCAATCTCCAGCGGGAAGTTATTTCAGCGGTTTGTTGTTAAAAAAAATCCTGCCTGACGACGAGGGAAAACTGAACTGTGAAAGCTAAGCGGGTTCAGAAAAGAAGCGCATGTAGCAAATTGAACCGGAAGTTATCCCTGCACCCTGGGTCTTCTACTTTTATCGAGGTTAGGTACCAGGCTAACAATGAAAGCATCCAGGGTTCAGATCTTGCCGAAAGTAAGGAAAAGACTACCAGCTTTTTTTTTTTTTTTTCGATAACCCAACGCCCCCAGGCCTTTTTGGCAGTGAAGTCCCATGTCGGGCCTCCTCAGGGAATGTATTTTGCTAGTCCCGTGGCATGTAGTAAGACGTGGATTAAAAACAGGGGGAGATATCTGTGGGTGGAGACGTCGATGGTGGCTTTGTGGTTTGGCGTCTGCTTCAGGGTGGAAAAAACAAACAAAACACGCGTCGGTGACGTTGCGGGTTGTGTCCTGGCTTGACTCGTGGGTCCTCCCTAAAAAGATCGAAAGACCTGCATTTTTTCAGTGATTCAACAGTCCTCTGGCTTTCTCTGGGTAGGGAAGCCCGATGACTGATCTTCTCGGATAGGGGCTAATATATTTCGGGGGTTCTGTTTGTACGTTACACATGTTAAAGAACATTTGGCATCTCAAAGTCGACGAAAAAGTAGGCGGTGTGCTGCTGTAGGAGCCAGATTTCAAATTCCAAATTTCTACTCACAAAAAGTACCACCAAAATCAGGCAGCTAGGTTACTTAAAGCATAGATAATTCTGTTATATCAGGATTGAAAAGCTTAAAAAAGAAAAAAGTGCTCAGTCAATATTCCAAAGAAGATAATTTAAGATTGTGTGAGATAAGATACGATACGATGAACTGTCTATATTTTGTCCTGGAAAGGAACTTCCAGTCGTAGTTGATGAGACAAAATAGCCTACATTATAACATTATAAGATACACAAAACCGTGGGAGATTTTTAAATATAGCTCTGGACTAATGTGTGGCAAGCGTTTGCACGGTTGATTAAACAATGTTTACGTGTTTTGAACACTCCATACTATCGAACGTACCATTCGGATCAAACACCCTCGTGAGTTCATTAGTGAATTATTCTCACATTTTTAGAATAACGCCAAAGATAACTGGCCTAAGCTTTTTCAGTTTTATGTGGAAAAAGTCCTTATGTGAAGAAAGCGCTTAGAGCCTGCAACTACGGGAATAAGCATTATAAATAATCTCTATTATTTATTATTATGTACATATACAAACACAGATCCATTTGTAACAATTTTGTGCGCCAGATTTCATATGGATTCATTCAGCAGTTTTCGAGCCTATAAGCCTATTGTGGGGTTTGTTGGAGATTTATAGCACAGACGAGAAGAGAGCGCACGGCTTTCGTGGGAGATTTTCTAAATATAGGTCATGTCGCTATTGTCCTGAGTCTCAAAGTGTATAGCGACCGTGAGCACCTCGCTGGCGGCATTCTGGATTATGAAACTGAATGTCACTCAAAGAAAACGTTTTTTTTTTTTTTTTGGTATTTTGAACGCTCGTCATTCTGTCGGACGTACAATTCTGATCAAACACTTTCGCGAGTTTACTTTTCAATTGTTATCGCCTTTTCAGGATAACGGCAAACACAGTAAGCTTTTTTGTTTCGTTGTTTGTTTGTGTTTTCGGCTTTAGGTAAGTAGAAACACAGCTCTTTATGCAATAATTCTGTGTACCAATTTCATATGGTTCCTAAGAGAGTCTATGTTTCTTTTGAGCAGCATTGTGTCCGTGTATAAGAAGTGAAGAGAGAATTCTCTTGCCAAAGCGCTTCACTGCTGAGTTGTGTCGTTTTAAGCAAATTTTCGGCGTTCTACGCCCTCGTCAGGCTCTGACGTCATATGGTTCCATTCAGCAGTTTTCGAGCCCACAAGCCGTTATGGATTTGTTGCAGGTTTATAGTATAGACAAAAATGGCTATACCCGACCTTACGGATATTGAATTTTCCTGTGCGTTACTTGGACACCCACCCTCTTTTCACTGCTGTCTTTCTGAAATGTACATTCAGCAGACCGACTTTTTCGAGTGCACTTTGAAATTACAGTCCTTAAACATTTGCCTTCACAGCTATTGGTTGTGAGAAGGGAAAAGGCACTTACCACTTTATCTAATTAATTAGATCTGAACACTGAGATCCCAGGTAGCCTAAGTTCATCCTTACTTTGTGACTACCGACCCTAAGCTTACTTGTCTGTAACAAATCAAAAAGTTATAGGCCTACATGTACATAATTTTTCTAAAGTAATCTTAGCCGAGTAACAGAGCATTATTACCAAGTCACGGTACCCAAAGTCACTGTCAGGTCCTATGTGACAGATCAAAGCCATAGTCCTGTCCAGTTCATAATTGATTTTGAAGCTGATTGTTCACTAGACATCGATAAAAATACCACGACTAGCAATAAGAACAAGACAGACTCGAATATGTCTCGCGGCAGTTGAAATGAGACTTAAGTCGCTGGAATAGAACCGAGAAATGGGGCTTTGTATTGTGATGAGGAGAGGTCAGACATCGATTTTTTTTTTTTTTTTTAAATCGAAAGTGCTTTCATTTCTGAACAAGACAGTATTCGTCATACCCTGGATTTATAAATATTTCCTCAATAAAATCTGTTTTTTGTGAGGTAGTAAATTTATGCTTTCGACCATTCATTTAAACTTTATTTTCTCAAAATTTTGTCATTCTAGGGCATCCCCCTTGGCTCTATAAACTGTCATATCTCTGGCTAGAATAAAGCTGGCTTAGTTTTCTTTCACCACCTGAAAGGATGTGAAACAAGCTTTCACATGGTACCAAAAACTCCATAATTAAAGTGAAAAATCGACATAGTCTCATTGAGACTGGCTGCGAGACAGCCTATTGTTGTCTTAAATTTCTGTGCAAAGAGAAGAATGACGATAAGGGTGAGATGAGGAAAGATAAAGAGTGTGTGGGGGGGGGGGGGGAAGAAGGAAGAAGAAGAGAGAAAAAAATAGAAGACGACGAAAGAAAACAAGGGTACGAAGATTAGCCTAATAAAGACCAGGAAGAAATAGCCTAACAGACGAAGTCAAAGATCGTGACAACAACAACAAAAGAACAAGTACTGTTTAAAATAGAAGAAGCAAAAGAGAGAGGGGAAGAAAGAGACAAAGAGAGAGAGAAAGAGAGAGAGAGAGAGAAAGATAGAGAGAAAGGGACAAAGAGAGAGAAAGATAGAGAGAAAGGGACAAAGAGAGAGAAAGATAGAGAGAGAGAGAAAGACAAAGAGAGAGAGAGAGAAAGAGAAAGATAGAGAGAAAAAGAAAGAGAGAGAAAGAGAAAGAGAGAGAGAGGGAAAGAGAAAGAGAGAGAGAGAAAGAGAAAGAGAGAGGGGAAAGAGAAAGAGAGAGAGAGAAAGATAGAGAGAAAGAGAGAAAGAGAGAGAGAAAGAAAGGAAGAAAGAGAGAGAAAGAGTGAGAGGGAGAAAAAAAGAAAGGAAGAAAGAGAGAGAGAGAGAGAGAGAGTGCGAGAGAGAGAGAGAGAGAGAGAGAGAGAACCGATTAGAAAGTCGAGTCATGGTAGAACCATGTAGGCTACTTGTAGTCTAGGCGTACTAGGGTATAACCAAAGAGAATTATGGTATAACTTCCTTGTTCAGGTAGGTTATCAACCCCGGGTACACCTTGATAACTTATCTTTCCATTGTTGATTTCGTTTGTTCCGTTCGTGTTCTCGTCAATCACAAACCTGTTACCCGGTAGTGAATGGGATTTCACCATCTAGATAAAATTACCTAAATCTAGATCTAGCTTTTATCTAAGCCCTATTTAAAAATGTAATGGGAACGGGTAGGCAAAGCTAACTGATAATGGCATGGACGTTATTGAATATTGGACACGAAAGGGAAGCTGGAGTAGCTCTAGTCAGTTCCAGAACTAAATTTTCTTCACAAGGGATTGTATACACCTTTTTTACCCCTTCGTTACTATTTTAAAGGTTTGTGCAGGCTTTCTTTGCTTTCTTGGTATGTTGTTTTCCTGTCGTTTAGCATTCTCCAATATTTGTTTCGTGACCCGAGGAGTCACGGTTTTATAAGGACTTGCTATCATTGCTATTTTTAGATGCCGATTATAATGATATTTATATCCGTGTATTTTTGGCGACTCGAGCAGATCCTCACGTTCTTTGCATCGATCTCAGCTGATCCGACTTCATGGGACGAATCATAATATTGTAACCTTTTTCAGAGCTCGTGGAAAATGCGCATAACTGTCTTCAAAAATGGGACAAAGTCGAATGGAAAGGTGAGTTGTTCAGATCTAGACTAAGTCAAGTCTTTTCTAAAATCTAATACGTCGTGAATGTTTTCAAGAGCAGGTTAGCAGACCATCTTTCCTTCTCTCTAGCAGTCTAAAGTCCCTTAGCTTGTAGATTTAGATCTAGTGTTTCATTATTTATATTGTCAAAATAATAGAATCTAGTCTAGTTTTTGTAGTTTCTGAAGGCTAGTGTTCATGCAAATGATGTCACTTGCCACAGAGCAGTAGATCATCACTTTGTTTTTTTTTGGTTGCTATTGATAATATGATAATACTAATAGCCGGGCCATAGATTTGACTCGGAAATCACAGTGTAGAGTGTAGATAGATCTAGGCCTACTGTGAAGATTTACTGTTTATCCATTGAGCTCTGATAAAGCTGATGGAATGTCATCCTAGACATTCCAGGGGTGACATCTCCCTCTAAGTCCTTTGCTCCTGTCTTCTGTTCTGCTGTCATTCCATTGCTGTTCTTCTTGATGTGTTTAGCACAAATAATATAGCAGTGATTGTGCTAATGTGCTGTTAAACTCCAAGATGAACAACAAACAAAACAAACAAGCTGATGGTTGAATGCTTCACTGCTGAAAAGATTTTACAGCCCTGTGTTAGACATCTGAAACATGGGCTGTCTTCCCACTTTGTTCACTACCCCCCGCCCACTGTATGTAAACAAAGTGAAATATTCTCTCTTTCCTCAAACAGTCAGAAGGTTAACTGTTCTTTTAATGTTAATTAATTGTTACATGAAGAAGCAGATTGAGTAATTTAGATTCCCTCAGCACCTAGATCCGCTAATCATAATTTGCAGCATCTGTCAAAAGATTTTTTCCAGTGGTCAGAACATCAGATCAGTGGGGAAGAAGGGCTGGTTAGTGGTAGGTTGACTTTGGGCAGCCATCAAACTAAGACATGTTGATTTTTCAACATATAGGGCTTTTGTTATCATTTGACAGTGTGACAGCTTGCTTCATCATACCCTTTCAGGTGGTGAAAAAAGTTCTGAGCTGGCGTTATTCTAGCTAGATATTGCAGTTATAAACAGACAAGGGGGAACCCACAGCAAAGACCGAAATCCCGAGAGAATCTAGTTTAATTGAATGGTCGAATGTATAAATCTATGTACTCATTCCACAAAAACCCAACTTTAATGAAGTGGTATTCATAAATCAAGGTGATATTGTCTAGTTAAAAAAAAGAAGGCACTTTCGATTTCTGCAGTAAAAAATAATTCAATGTCTGACCCCCTCATCACATTCAAAACCCGATTTCTCGGTTCCAGCTCAGTGACTTACATCTCATTTCCACTGGCTGTGAAACATACTTACCTGCACATAGACCCATTTTTGGACATACCGGTTACTGTTGGTTGCAATGAAGCTATTGAACGGTTTCAAATTGAACTTAGTTCTAGATCTGGATCTAAAGGATTCTATCTACTTAAGATCTTGAATTCAGATTCTACCACAGAATTTTGTTGAGTAATTTAACACTCTCTTACTTTTAATGCAACTATATGTCTAACCTTCTCAGATAAAGATGAAGTTTTCAAAGGTTCCATTAGTATTATAGTATATTAAGTGATAACTGGCAATTTAGAATGGTTTCAAGAGCTGGCAGAAAGCTCACTCTCTGCTCAGAGTTTCCTGAAAGTCCTAAATTTAGTCTTATTCTCTCACCAAATTTGCTGTACATTTAGGCCTAAAGCTGAGATGATCAAACTCGTTAAGACTTAAAGGCCACATTGATATACTGGTCTGCCTACGAATCTTCCACCTAGGAGCCCGGTCCATCTGGGAACCCTTCTCTGCTGTGAAACCGAATTTTTTCTTTATAATTTACCCTTCTAAGAACCCGCTCCCAAACCAGTAATCTGTCTAAGAGCCCAGTGTCGGGCCAAGACATGCAGTGGTGTAATTTCACATCATATTGTCCACTTGAGAGTGCCCAGTACTAGATGTGCAGTAAAATGGGGATGCGGTTGGAGGGAACAGGTAGACAATATTGGAGTGGAAATCATGGTTGATGTATGACTGCATAATCAGTCCACATTGTGGAGTAACCCGTAAGCATAAATCTTTGTTTTGACAACACGTGGGACAGCACTTGTGATAGGCTGTGTGGAAACGGAGGGATAAGTTTCTGACTGATCAGTTGTTTTGCTACTTCGGTTAGATCTAGTCTGTTAACACTTGAATCACTCATTGGGTGAGCGATTATCCGTAGGAAAGCATAGCAATATCGTGTTTTCATTCAACAGTAATACCATTATGTGAAAATTCACTCAAAGTTTAAAGGCTGGGCATTATTGATTATTAATGTAATTAGGTATTTTAATAAAAATCACATGACCTAGTGAACATCGCTCACATGTGGCTTTGTTTACTTGCTCGCGCATGGCAGGCAAATCTGGACGAATGATGAGCTCTCAGACATGTCACATCATACGAACAAAGCCACATGTGAGCAGTGTTTCCTAGGTCATGTGATTTTGCTGAAAATACCTAATTATGCGCTAAGAAAAATCTGGAATTGTTAGATTAATTACAATACACACCCAGGGAAGAAGACTGTACTTATATATATGTATTTAACTAATGGTAATAATCAACTAATCATAGTAATGAAGACAGTCTGGTCAGATGGGTTGCGTAATCATCACTGAGTTCATGCTGTGTCAAGACTCAATAAAATAACTTAAAATTCAAAATAGTTAATTATTTCCTCTTTTTAATAAAAAAAAAAAAAATGACAATCCTCATTCAAATGTATCTTTCACACATACGTTTGTGTTTTACTGTCAAATATTTTATTGAATATATAAATATGTCTTTTCTTCCCAAGGTTCTGGCGGTGCCGAAAACTATGGAATCATTATTGGCAGATGTAAGCAAAAAACTTGACATTAGAGCCATATGCATTTACAATTGTCATGGTGGTTGCATCGATGATATTGGTCTCGTAAGGTAAGTGCGCTTAAATTGCAGTTACTGATATTACAACACATACTTAACTTATAACCATGGACTCCAGCAACCTATTCTAGCGATAACTATGACATAACACGCAATAAGCAATCAAGCAGTTTCTTGATCAGATAGTGTTTCGTAACACAAGGAAAAGGGAGACCACTGAACAGTTCCGTCATCTTCGAATTCTAAATAATTTGTCCTCTTACAAATTTTAGAGCTGTCTTAATTTCAGTATAATCTTCATAGTGAACTTCTTACCACAGTGTTACAGAAATTGATGGATTGTGAAATCAAAGATCTTCTCTCATCAAGCTTTTATATAACATCTGTTTTCATTGCATTGAAAGTTTGATATGCTTGACTTAGCATCACCTAATGCTGATGTTCCTCACAAAAATCATCTAATTGTTTCTTTGTTTCAGGGACGATGATGTTCTCTACGCATCGGAAGGTGAACCATTCATTGGTAAAGATATGCTTGAATACAATCTGAGATTTTCCCTTTTGTGTTTTTTAAATCAGCAGTTGTGATGTAATTAGACTGAAGTCGTAGATTATATAGATTTCCTAGTTGTTTGGTTTTGTAAAAGCTACACTGTAGTGTACATCACTATTCATCCTGATCTGATGGTATCAAGTACAGAATTGTTCAACAAAGCAAAAGATAGTTTTTAAGAATATGAGGTATATTCTGCATCAGGACTCCTTTTTATTTTAAAGACTGCAGCAAGTGAAATGGGTATTATATAGTCGGTAGCTGTTCATAGCTTTGACAAATGTAGTGCAATGAAATTCACTATAAGTTACTTTTTTTAAACTTTTGTTACGGGGGGAATTCGTTTTGTAAATGTTAGCTCACCCCGTGCCCTTGAGAGATGGGCATGAAAAGATTAAGAGGGATGAAAATAAGAAAGCTCATCCTGGTCCCCTTTTCACACTGGAGTGAGAGCAACTAGGAGATTGTTGCGTTTTTGTTTTCCTTTTCAGCTCTGCGCGATTTTGTTTCTCTGATAGTTTGTGTGCTGGACATGTGTGAAAAATTCCAGATATGGCATCCTCTCTAACGCTTAGTTTTTTTCAATTCTTCGTCAAAATCTGTATTTAAAAGTAAGCACTGCAGACTTTGTAAATCTGTATGAATTTAGATTGAAACAAATCAGTGTGGAGGAAAAAAATGGAACACCTTGCTACCCAACAAAACCCCATGCATTATTAAATCGATGGAAGAGTAGGCCTGAATGCCGCTGTCCGGGTAAAATTTCCCAATTCCAAATTTCTACCCACAAAAAAATTCTCAGCAAAAAAACAGGCATTCTCTGAAAATAGCCGAGCTGATCCTACTTTGTTTTTAGGATTGAAAGACTTTAAAAAAAAAAGAAAAAAGTGGAAAGGTGAAAAGTAAAATTTAACTATATTTTTTTTAGTCTTTTTCCTCACTCTTCTCATTGTTCTCATTGTTGTCTGTCCATTTTTTTTTTCTATTATTCTTTACCTCAGAATGCCAATAAGGCAGGTAAAATGTAATCAATATCTCCTAATAAATCTGAAGATAGATTACTGATCCTCTAGGCCTAGTTCCGAAATCAAAAAGAATATTAATTCAAAACCTAATTTAAGCTGTAGCAATCTGTGAGTCTCTTAACGCTAGACTGGGTTAGGGGCAACAGGGAGGACTGGGCTAGTTATGATCAGTGGAGTAGGGCTGGCCTCTATGGGTCCCAGAGTTCAATGGCCGACACTCTCTTCAATTACGGCCATCTGTTACGTGATGGGCCGGGTCTATTAATATTCATTAAATATAGTAAGCTTCTGCCTGTGGTTGATGGAGGTTCGTATTTCTCTTTCACTTTTCTCTCTCTCTTCTCTTTTCAGTCTGTAATTCTGTCTCTGAAGCAGCATTATCTCTATAACATTATATCTCCTCTTTCAAGAATTCTCGTATATTCCTCATGTTTTTCATTTCAGGCTCTGTTTTATCTAAATTTGTTTTGTAAAAGTTTATCTCGTTCAAAGATTTCGAACTATTTTCAGTCTTCCTTTTCTTGGTCATTAAAAAAATGTATTGTTTTTTCCTTCCTCTGTGTCATTCTCCATATCTTCCTCTTCTTGACACATTTGACATTGAGGATTCGTGGACGATTCACATTAAAGGAAAGAAGAAAGATTAAACAGAAAGAAAGAAAGAAAGAGAGAGAGAAAGAAAGAAGATATAGAGAAACAAAAACGGAAGACAGAAGTTTAAAAAAAAGGGGAAGAAGGAGAAATAGAAGAGAGAGAGAGAGAGAGAGAGAGAGAGAGAGAGAGAGAGAGAGAGAGAGAAAGAAGTAGAAGCATAACTAGCTAAGCTGAATGTAGCCGTACTGACGTTATTATAGTCTTCGTGTCAATCAGGGCTTCTCATATCATAGGATTAAGGTAAGGCTTAGCGTTTTGAGTCAGATTAAAACTGCAACGCTATATAACAAAGATATGGACTTACTTGTGACTAGAATCTCAAATCAACACAGAATTACTCCGGATAGCTATTTTCTAAGGGCTATTCTGACATTAAAAGGTCCTGGAGATATTATTTTCCATTATTACAGATAAATAATTTAATCTCTTTATTTTTGATGGTATTCAGCATGTGCAAAGTAGAGGAAAAAACAGAGGGAAAAAAGCTTGCTGAGCTTGAATGATTTCCATGACAACGAAACATCTTGGAATTTGACTACTCCGATATTTCTTTTATGGTTATCTCCTCGGCCAAATATCGATGAAACGCAGTTTTGTTATTGTCTGGCGTATTGTATAAAAGGTTACATATTTCCAGCTTGTCAAAGGAGAAAAAAAAAATTAATTAAAATACCATAGTTAAATTTTATCTTTCCTTCCTTTTTTTTTCATATCAAAACCTATTTTTTTCTTCAAATTCACAATGAGAATAGCACGCTTTCGTATGTTTTTATTGGTCTTGTTTCGAGAACGATAAAATATATGCCAAGGTTGATTAGAATCCATTTACAAAATGAAAGAGTGGTTTTGAGACAGAGGTGTTTTTTTTTTTTTTTTTCTGGGAAAACATTCACATGGAGGGCTTTTTTTTGTTTTTGTTTTTGTTTGGCGTTCAGCCTCAAACCAACCTTTTCTTAGACACTAGCCCTCTGCCCATGACTTCCGTGTCTTTCTTTGCCTCTTCTCCGCTTTCTGTTGATATCTTTTATCAATATGTGTCCCTTATCTCTTATCACCCTAGGGGCTTCTCCAGCCCCCCCCCCCCGGCGAAGGCCCGGGGCACATCAGTAGATTCCTTGCTCCCACCTGCAGGCGGTGAAAGCCCGCTTTCGGTGGGATGTCTCCCAAGGAATGCCATCCTCGAAGTTCCAGGGGTGACATCTCTTCTCTCTCTCTCCTTTCTCCTGTCTTCTGTCCCACTCTATTCTCTTTTCTTCTTGGTGTGCAAATTAATGTATCTTACCATATTTGACACAATATAACCGTTATCATGCTGATGTACCGTTAAACCCCAACACAAACAACAAACAACAATAAGGGCTTGGGTGGAGTCACTTCCAGGTACCTAAAGACCGATGTGGTCGCCATGTCTTTCTCTATCCAAACCAAGAGTGTCTTGATCTCGGCAATGGCTGACAACCCACAAGTGTGCTTTGAAACAACAGAAGCAATTTCATTTTTCCTAGCGGATGGAAGTTCATAAATATCACATCACCTAGTGAAAGTTTTTTTTTACTGAAGTTCTGCGTGATTGAAAGCTATAATGGCTGAGAGTGCAATGACGAATGTCCGTCAAAGGAATCAAGAACTCACGACAATGCAAGAGGTCATAAAAAATTTAAAAAAAAAAATAAAAAATGAAGTATTCTATGCATTCCCTGCCTGTAATCAGTAGAATATTGACAATTTATCATTGCATAAAGCACCCACAGGGAGCCAATTCCTGGCTGACAGTGGGCCATATTATCCGTTTTAATGTGCGTGCATCAGATACGTCAGAATAGGAATATTCACTTTCTTATGCTGCGTGCATTTTCATACTCGGATAAGGCGGAGTTTTTAAGAGAAAACAAAAGCTTGATCCCAGGACACACCCCCTCTCTCCTTAAGGCTAGGACGACAGGGAAACATTTATGCAAGCTCTCTGTGCACTGAGAGCTTAGAGCAAATAGGTCGATGGCGGTCGTAGTGACATAAGCGGAATGATTTGTTAACGTTGCGTGCGGAGTCGTGATATGTGCAGGCCCTTTGAGTGCATGAGAGATCTATCTATCTATCTATCTATCTATCTATCTATCTATCTATCTATCTATCTATCTATCTATCTATCTATCTA